>PISW01004662.1:0-157883 GCA_004023785.1 Mungos mungo
GAGAGAGAGAGAGAGAGAGAGAGAGAGAGAGAATCCCAAGCAGGCTCCACGCTGTTCGGCGCAGAGTCTGATGCGGGGTTTGAACTCACAAAGCCTGAGACCATGACCTGAGCAGAGATCGAACTGGATGCTTAGCCAACTGAGCCACCCAGGTGCCCCTTTTTCCTTTCTTTTAAAAAATTTTTAAGTTTATGTATTTATTATTTCTGAGAGAGAGAGAGAGAGAGAGAGAGAGAGAGAGAGAGAGAGAGAGAGAGAGGGAGGGAGCATGCCTAAGCAGGGGAGGGGCAGAGAGAGAGGGAGACAGAATCCGAAGCAGGCTCCAGCTTCTGAGCTGTCAGCACAGAGCTCAACGCAGGGCTCGAACCCGTGAACTGTGAGATCATGACCTGAGCTGAAGTCAGATGCTCAACCGACTGAGCCACTGGGCACCCTTAAAAAAATGTTTAATGTTTATTTATTTATTTTTGAGAAAGAGAGAGAGGTGTCCTGACTTTAAACTGGTATCACACCCTACTAGGTTGTACTCTGAAATACAGGAGAACGAAAGCTTTTTAAAAAAGCGTATCATATCTCATTAAAAAATACATGAGATAGCATTTCTACTTGAATATTATTCATACACGTTTATGAATATGTCTAAGTAAGAGTCACAGGGTTCACACACACACACACACACACATGCAGTTTATGAACAAGAGCATAAGTCAGGACACCCCCCCCCCGACATACTGATCCCACCCAGATGAGAAATGGCCGCAGGACCTCTGTGTCTTGTCTGCAAAACGCCATTCGGCTTTGGCAACTGCTCAGATGCCTTTCAGCTCCGAGAGCCCAGGATTATAACTGTAAATCACACTCCTGGTTCCATTCGGCAGGTGCAGAGGCGCAAATCAGCCGGGTTACGATGATTCCACCGTGAATGAGCGGTCCGGGAGCTGGAGAGGGGTTCTAATCAAATGACTCATGAGAAGGTGCCTTTCATTGTTTCTGGAGGTGGGAAATGCAGGTTTTTAAAAAGGCACAATGATGTATGTGAAGTACAACGTAGGTCACGTACGTAAAACCTCAAACCCATTAACAAAAATGCTTGGATCAGTGCCTTCACGCCTGCATTTTGTTTGTTTTTCAAGCATCTTCTGGAATAAAAACATCAGACTTCCGCCTGCAGGAGAAGCCGCTGCCTCCGGACAGAGACGCACGTTCACGCGGGGACTGGGGCCCGGATCTCTTTCTTCTATCAATTCTGGCCTCTTCCCTGCAGCAAGGCTCGTTACTTACGTCTTTTAAAAGGACAGTGGCCACAAACACTCGGTCGTCTTTAAGCTGAGGTGGAAGCAGAGACGCTCAGCTAATTCGCAGCTAGAATATCAGCAGGCGTCAGAATCCAAACCTTCGGCGAGCCGGGACCGAGCGGGTCTGGGGAGTCACCACACCCACGGGGCTGGGGGTTCAGATCAGGTTTCCGATCCAGACAAGTCCCGACAGACACATACCTAACCAGCCCCCATTCATTAAATGCCGCAAGTGTTGAATCAACAGATCAAATAACGTCAAACTTCAAATACACACACACTTACCAACAGTCTCCATACAAACTCCACTATTGCCTTGCTGTCCCATGATTGGTGAGTTTTTTTATGCTTATTTATTTGGGGAGAGAGAGAGAGGGAGGGAGTGAGAGAGCACATACACGAGTGGGGGAGGGGCAGAGAGAGGGAGAGAGAGAGAACCCCAAGCAGGCTCCACACTGGCAGCACAGAGCCCGACACAGGGCTCAAACCCACGAACCATGAGATCACGTCCTGAGCCGAATGCTCTCCGACGAAGCCCCCAGACGCCTCGCAGGAACGTACATTCCAGCTGGCACCCCGTGTTCCCTTCAGGCAGGTGTGCGACCTAGTGACTCGGCCTGTCTACACTACACTGCGCTCCCCACACGTGTAGCCGCCTCTGTCGCCAGGCACCCCTGCTGCGCCACCACTGACTCTGTTCCCGATGCTGTGCCCTTCATTCCCACGGCTTATTCACCCCATAACCAAAAGCCTGTATCTCCCATTTTTGTATAAGGTAGACATCAACCTCTATCTTACAAATCCAGAGTCGTTTCCAAACCGAAGTTGAATCTGGAAGGTGTACCGTGTCCGGCGGAGTGAGCAGGGCTGGGGTGAGGCGTGGGGTGCGGCACAAAGAATGAGGTCTGCCCTGGGCACAATCTTCGGTCGTGCAAGAACATGTCCCCGAGACTGCAGAACAGGAGCCCAGGGGCCACTGCCGTCTGCAAGGAGGCAGGTGGCCGGGCTGGGCAGAGTGAGGAGGGTCGTGACGGGGACAGCAAATCCCTCATGCCTCACGGCCTCAGAAAGGACGCACACGTTTTTGAGGCTTAGTCTAAATGACCCACCCCAGGAGCTTTTTCCAGGAGCTTCTTCCTGCCTGGGTGATAGCCCTGGAGAAGGTCTTGTGACCGCCTGGGTTCTTGGCAGACCCTGTCTGGGGCACTGGTGGGAGACTGCAGCCCTCAGCGGCTCAGCAGGACCCTGGAGGAGTGCTGGAAGCTTCTCGAAGGCCACGTGCTTTGCAAAACAGGTCAAGAAGGTGCCCTTAGGTGGAAATGACTGAAGAAGGAGCCCCTCTGGGCAGAAGTGGGAAAAACGGGTGAAGGTGCAGGGCCCAGAGGTCACTCCAGCCAGGAGCTGCAGAGCAGCCGGCTGTGTCTGGACCCAGTGTGCATCCATCATCATCAGGAGGGAGGACATGGGGGGCCTGGGGGCCCCGGCACAGGGGTGAGAGTCTCAGAAGTGGGCAGGCAGGCGACGATCTCCTGGGTTGATTTTCACGACAAAAGCTCTGCCTTCCGCATGGGCAGACTCGAGCAGCCACCGTGTACCCAGACTGGGGGTGGGGAGGCCTCAGCCCCTTGGGCAGAGGAAGGAGGAGGGGAGACCCACACCCTGCAGCATTCAGAGGGGCTGCTGGTGGGCCGGGAGAGGACATTGTTGGCCACGTGTCCCCGCCGCCAGCCTCTCCATGGAAACCGGAGAGGAGGGCACACGCAGACGGGATTTACAGGGTTTGCCAGCGCTACAGAGGTACGTGGAGGTAGCAGCTGACGGGGAGGGCAGAACAGGGGCGCAGGGTCGGCAGGAGAGCCTCCTTCCAGAGGGGATGTCCTAGCGGGGCCCCGACACCAGCCCCAGGCTCAGCACTGCCAGTGAGAGACAGAGGTCCTCTGCACAGAGGTCTAAAGGAGGAGGCTGCCAGAGGGGGCGGCCCCCATGGCCCGAGCCTTGAGCACACTCGGCTCCCTCCCAGGCCGCCTCTTAGGGACGGCCCCACCCGCAGCCAGGGTGACAGCTCTTCACTTGCGTGCTGAGCCCCTCCAGTGGCAGGCCCTGCGCCGCAGCGCCCCCTCCCCCCCCAGAGCGCCGGGCCAGTGCGGTGGGGTCCACTTTCTTCTCCCCCCACCCCGGGAAAGTGGACGTGACACACTGCACCGGTCCCCTGTACGCAGGGCAGCGTCAGGGCTGAGCCAGGGGAGTGACGAAGGTCCAGTCCATCATCGCCCAACGACGTGATTATCCTTGGGGAGGAGCTCGGCATTCTGGGAAACTCCCACCACCACCAAGTTAGCCATGAAGCAAACACGGAGTTCCCGTCTGGAGTGACGGCCAACTTCCATTTGCGGGGAGCATCTGATTTCCTGTGGGTGGATTTCAAAGACACGTCTCCGAAGACAAATGTGTGCGACTTTCTCCCCAAAGCAAATACACATTCTAACACCGCAGGACGGGACATCACCTTAACGCAACAGCGCTCACACCCGGGCAGGTGATGGGGAAGGAACGAGATGGGCCCCAGGGAGTCGAGATGGGTCTGCAGGCGGGCCTGGAAGCTGGCACGCTCCAAAAACCCACTTACAGCTTTCAGGGGACGGTGACGGGCACCTGGGGACTCAGCCAGTTAGGCATCCAACCTTGGCTCAGGTCATGATCTCATAGTTCTTGGGGTCGAGCCCCGTATCGGGGTCTGTGCTGACAGCTCAGAGCCTGGAGCCTGCTTCAGATTCTGTGTCTCCCTCTCTCTCTCTCTCTCTGCCCCTCCCCTGCTCACGCTCTATCTCTCTCTGTCTCTCTCTCTCTTTCTCAGAAAAAAAGGGGGAGGGGTGAGCCTCATCTTTTTTGCTTTTGATTCCAAGATTATCCCCTGCATAGAACCTTCATTTCAGAAATCTCATTGCTCTGTAATAGTTCCAGAATTTTTCAGAACAAGCGTGAGAAAGTAAATGAGTTGCAATCACTAGTTTCTCTCTCCCTCTCTTTCCTTGTGTGTGTGTGTGTGTGTGTGTGTGTGTGTGCGTGTGTGTCTGTGTCTGGTTGTCTAAGTAACCAGTGTCTAGCTCTTCCTAAGTTACAGATAATTTTCTTAGATACTACTTCATTAAATCAAGATTATCATCCCCACGACAGGAACACAGAGGCTTGAGACCACAGAGCTTGCCAGAAATGGCCCTGCTTGGAGGGTGAGGACTGGGGGGAGAAGACAGAATCCAAACTCTCAGCCTGAGCTCCTGTACACCACCCCATGGGGCCAAGCCGTCTTTCCCAGGTGACAGAGGTGGTCCTGGGCAGCCCCAGGAGGAAACCAAGGATGTGCATTCAACACCGCTTGCTCTGTTGAATGCCAGGGAACCTCATATATATTCTTGATGTTTTAATCAAATAGCTTCTTAATATTAATTTGTGATGATGCTTGCACAGAAATCCCTAGGAAGCCTAGAATATGCTCTACGTTTGAGCAATTTTTATCTCTCCTGCATCTGAATGCTCCCAGAGTTTAACTTGGCTCGTGGTGTAAACAATTCCTCATTTTCATCCAGAATGCACAGCATGTTGCTATGTTTTCGGGAAGGAAAAAAAATCATCTTAATTTATGTAAAGAGAATTTCTAAAGATATGTATAATGGAGTCCATGAGGCATAAACACCAAACGTGTAAATATCCCAGAATTAGCTCCGCACATATTGTCTCGGCAATGGAAACAAATCCCTCGCTGCAAACACTCGCTCAGGAGAACCTTGAGTTTTGTTCGTTTGCTATTAACCTGCATGTGTAGGGCGCCAAGGGGCAGAATTCCGATGAGATCCTCCCAGATTCCCCAACCTCGACCTTCTCCACCAAACGCTCACTGAGGTGCTGCTGCAAAGGGGCTGTGCAGATGGAACCTGGGTCACGAAGCAGCTCCCCTAACACAGGAGAGCATCGTGGGTGTCGGGTGGCCCAGGGCAGTCCCACGAACCCTCAGGGGCACCAGCGAGAGGCGTGGCAGCAGGGAGCACACAGATACCCACACCCAAGAGGGCCCCCCAGATGCTGGCCTGATGCTGGAGGACAGGGGCCAGGAGCCAAGGAGAAGAGCTGCCGAGACCTGAGGGCCACCCAGCCAACAGCCAGCGTGTGATCCCACCATGTGACCTCGGCAGTGACTCATCCCAGAGCCTCCGGCGAGAAACACAGGAATCCAGCTGATGCCCTGATTTCGACCCCGGAGCCTGGTCTAAGCAGAGAACCAGCAAGATGCAGAGGCTGTGTTGGGTGCTGAGCTCGAAAAACAGGGGTAAGCAACGGGGATTGCTTTAAACTGCGACATTTATGGTAATTTGTCACAACAGCAAGAGGAACCTGCTTTCTCTGTAGGCCAAGAGCCGAAACTGCCCACTTGAGTTCAGAGGACTTGAAATGAACTCAGCACACCGGGCACTTTCTTCGCAAGTTTGTTTCGATCTCTGTGCCCATGGAGACCCGGATGTGCCCAGAGGGACAGCGCACAGCTGGAAGGTTAGAAGCTATGTTGTATCTCCTACTCCCCAAACCAAAAACACTTAACATCCGTTTGCAGACGCTAAGTGTGCCAAATATAAAAGGTAGGGCATCTGCTTATCACTGGCATTCATCCTAAAACAATAATGCACACATGACAGAGTTCTTAGCTGCGGCATACTTCTATGTGTGTGCGAAACACGGAGTTTCAATATATACCTTGCATTTAATTCTCCTGTTCAATTGCTATTTTCTTTCCAATGGGGAAGAAGAGAATCCCTGGCAGACTTTTTGTTACAGTAAAATGAAATAATATAACACAACATTTCTGGACCTTATGTCTTTGTATATTTCTTAATAGAAAAAGTAGCAAGCAGAACTAATGTATTGGCCATAAATGAGCTTACCGTTCCTTAAAATACTAGCCATTGAAAACTATATTTACATGTGACTCCTAGATCCGGTTATGACCAAGTCAGAATTTAGCCATCACTTAAAAGAGGCCAGACGAGACTTTTAAAAAATATACCACAACCAGATAAGAGCATTTTTGCAGGGACAGGAGATCCGCCGAGGAGTTGCGACAAAAACACTGAGACCAGGCAGAAAACGTGTTATTCCACCGTGCGGTAGAGACAGCCCACACGCTCTCGCTGCCGCCCTGATTTAAGAAAGAGCTCCTAATTCAAAAGCTGGAACGGGACCATCCTCCTGGAATATGTTGGTTCACATTTTTTCTGCAAATTAAGATTCTTTCCATTTGAGTAAAGAATCAGAGAGGGCCAAAGCATTTCATAAATAAAAATAGAAGCAATGCCTCACCGCTTGCCGAGGAGGAGGGAGGTGTAAGGAATCCCGCCCACACTTGACAGCGGTATCTTGAAAGCGCATTTTATGTACACGGAGCAGAGAGAATGATGGGGAAGCGTGCGTTCTAGCACGGGCAGGCTGCTGCCTTGGAAGTGGCGTGTGACGGACTTGGAACAGGGAGATGTTCCAGAAGAGAAAGCAAAAGTGTCAAGAAGAAAGATATTTGAAGGACACTGTGTCTCTCAAGGGGTCTCAACCTTGTTGGTGACACGGATCCCCTGGGCCATCTAGGAAAGCTTAGTCTCAGAATAGTACTTTAAATGACCCAAAAGAAAATATATAGGACTGGGGCGCCTGGGGGGCTCAGTCAGTTGACCATCCAACTTCGGCTCAGGTCATGATCTCACGGTTTGCGGGTCTGAGCCCCGCGTCGGGCTCTGTGCTGACAGCTCAGACCCTGGAGCTGCTTCAGATTCTGCGTCTCCTTCTCTCTCTGGCCCTCCCCTGCTCCTGCTCTGTCTCTCTTGCTCTCTCTCAAAAGTAAACATTATCAGGGTTCCTGAGTGGCTCAGTCGGTTGAGCGTCCGGCTGCGGCTCAGGTCATGATCTCACGATTGTGGGTTCGAGCCCCGCGTCGGGCTCTGTGCTGACAGCTAGCTCAGAGCCTGGAGCCTGCTTCAGATTCTGTGTCTCCCTCTCTCTGCCCCTCCCCTGCTCGCACGGTCTCTCTCTGTCTCTCTAAAATAAGTAATAAAAATATATAGGACTAACAAAATAATTTTGCAAACGGATGACAGATTTCAACAGACACTACCCAAGATGTACCCTGGGCGCACACGCACACGAAGAGACCCTGGACACCACTGGTCCCTGGGGATGTGCAAATGAAAACGACAACGAGATCTCCCTGCTCGTCTATCACGGAGGCAAACGTTTTGTGAAGGAAAAAATGGACACTCAAATGCTGGCGAGGGTGCAGAGTAACGGGAACGTTCACACTCCGCCGGTGGGAACACAACGGTGTACCCGCTACGGAGAACAGTCTGGAAGCTTGTTATCACATTACACACACATGCCGTGCACTCCAGAAATCCGGCCACAGTACTGCTCCCACGTGAACTGAAAACCCAGCTTCCACACAGAAGCTCACAGGCACGGGTTACACCCCGTTTATATCTAAGTGCCCCAAACTGGAACCAGACCACACGTGCCCCCTCCAACCGGGGAAAGATTAAATGCCTGGTGATCCTTCCATAACACAGAACACTACTCAGTAAAACGGGATGAGCTGTGGAGACACGCAGGGCAAGGATGATCCTGAAATCCATGCGCTACAGGAAAGAAGGCAGACCCACTAGGCTACACACCGTAAAAGTCCAAGTCTATGCCATTCTTGAAAAGGCAAAATTATACGGATAGAGAACAGATCAGTGGTTGCCAGGAGTTAGGGGTGGGTTTGGAGGGTCTCACTTTCAAGGAGCCGCACAGCAGAATTTTTCTTAGCCGGGGGGCCGAGGGGATGGGCAAGAACACTGTGTGCCTTGATCGTGGTGGTGGTCACACGGCTCTGATGTATTTGCCGAAATTCACGGAGCTGCACAAAAGAAATGACGTCTACCATGTGGAAATTTGAAAGTTAAATTCTAAGACAAAGTTGTTTCACTGTCTCCACTGTAAAAATAATTTTTAAGGTATGGGAGATATAAGATTACGAAGGAAGGCAATTATATGGTAATGAAGAGGTACGTTTTTTTACCATCTAAATTTACAGATCCTCTGAATTCTTTCCGAAAACTCAGAGGAGACCCCATGTTAAGAATTTTGGAGCCCATGGGTGCCTGGGTAGCTGAGTCAGTTAAGCGTCTGACTTTTGATGTCGGCCCAGGTCATGATCTCAACCTCTGTGAGATAAAACCCCACGTCAGACAATAGGCTGATTCTCTCTCTGCCTCTCTCTGTCCCTCCCCTTCTCTCTCTCTCTCAAAATAAATAAATAAACAGTTCTTAAAAATTTCAGGGGCGCCTGGGGGGCTCAGTTGGCTAAGCATCCCATGGCTCAGGTCATGATCTCGAGTTTCTTGAGTTTGAGCCCCGCGTCGGGCTCTGTGCTGACAGCTCGGAGCCCGGAGCTGCTTCGGAGTCTGCGGCGCCCTCTCTCTCTGCCCCTCCCCCACTCATATCCGGTCCCTATTTCTCTGAATAATAAACAATTAAAAATGTTTCTAAACTAAAAAAAAAAAAAAAAAAAGAATTCCAGAGCCCAGACCAACCTACGCAGGTTGTGCCCTGCGGGCCCCTGCCCTCAGCTCAGCTGCCCACGCCCGACAGGAAGCCCTGTGGCACACGTGTCCCAAGGAACCTTCGGGAAAGGTCATGCTAGATGAGCAGGTTCTTGAAGGCCGTGACCATGTGACCTTTAAATCCCTAGCTCCTGGCCTAGGGACCTGCTAAATCCCTGTATTTGTTAGACAAATAAAATATCTTTACTGATTTCTAAAAAGAAATCAATTTTACCTATTTGCCATACAGCTGATCCTTCCAAGTAATTTGCTTAAAATGCTTTATGGCATTAATACTAAGGATTTATGTAATAATTTAAGTGCATAAAGGGATGTATAACTTTATGATTTACACGGCACACATCGTGGAAGAATTAACCTGAAAAATGACAGCTGACGGAACCTAGTTACATAAACCGCGACGGACGGACGCGAAGGACCTCCGAATTTTATCGTACAATGCACATTAAACTCCCTCCTCCAAATAGAATGGCTTAATGTTGTAACTTGAAGTGTATACCGACCCGAGGTCTAATTTTGCTTTTAAGATCAAGCCGCACACGTGTAATTTAAACCTGATTTGAAATAGCAAACAATGTCATTAATGAGGTTTTGACAACTGCAAACAAACTGAATGCAAACATCTATTCACAGCAATCGCTGTATTTAACAAACATGTCACTTTGCCTGGTTACTCAGCTACTTCTCCTCTCCCAGGGTGAAAGCCCAGGAGTGCTGGCCTTGACCTCTAACAGGGCACTCAGCGTTTTGTTCCGCTATAAACGCTGGGCTGTGAGGATGGCATGAAACAAAATGCTACAATTGTTTTCTGATGTGACTGAGGAGGGCAGCCCTTGGCTACCAAACACTGCGCTCTCCAAAATGTCCTTTCCAAGGGAGACGCACCCCCCCAGCACACGCGGCCAGGTCTGTGCCCAGGACGGGCCGTGTACCAGTTTCCACTTTTCACTCAGGCAGCCTTGCAGAGGGATCCGGGACCCGGCAAGTGCACCAGCTGAGCCAGCACTCCGTGTACGAAGGTTACACAGCCAGCAGCTGTGGTTCTCGGGCCCCGGGGGCTCAGGCGGTTGAGCGTCTGACTCTCAGTTTTGGTTCAGGTCATGATCTCACTGTTCGTGGGTTCAAGCCCGGTGTCCGGGCTTCACACTGAGCATGGAGCCTGCTTGGGGTTCTCTCTCTCCCCCACCGCCCTTCCACCTCCGACCCTGCTCATGTGCACGCACCCTCTCTCTCTCTCTTAAAAAAAAAAAGAAGAAGAAGAAAGGAAGAAAAAGAAAGGAAAGAAGGAAGGAAGGAAAAAAAGAAGGGAGGAAGAGAGGGAAGGAGAGAGGGAGAGTTCTCAGTGCACAGAGAAAGACCATTAAAACATGAAAATAGGGGTGCCTGGGTGGCTCAGTTGGTTAAGCGACCAGCTTCAGCTCAGGTCATGATCTCACGGTTTGTGGGTTCGAGCCCCGCGTCGGGCTCTGTGCTGACAGCTCAGAGCCTGGAGCCCACTTCAGATTCTGTGTCTCCCTCTCTCTCTGACCCTCCCCTGCTGGCGCTGTGTCTCTGTCTCTCAAAAATAAATTTAAAAAACCAGAAAAAGAATTAAAAAAAAAACGTGAAAAGAGAAATGGATTGACAGGAAAACTTTCCAAAGAGGGTAGATGGCATCAATATGTAGCAATGATGATGTGTGCATTTAACGGCTGTTACGGAAGGGCAGGTCTGCTCTAAGTTTTCTACTGCTTCCTTCCTGCTCAGCAAGTCCAGGCTCCAAGGAAACAAGTGGAGGCCTGTCAATCAGAACAGACGCAATTCACAGAAAGAGGGAGCAGGACAGGAAGCAGGCGCAACGGAGACACCTAGATAAGCAAACCATGAGTGATCTTTGTTCGGTCACGGGAATGTCGAAGCTCGTTCAGATGCCGCGCGTAACAGGCTGGGAAACAAGCAAAACATGGCAAATCTCCCAAATAAGTCTTTTCTGAAGTTCCTCTCCACCCGTAAATCTGAAGGTTACCACTAAGGCAATATACGAACCTTGAGGAAAAAGCAACTCAGGATTACTGTATGCAGGAAATCTATATTCTCTCTAACAGGTTTTGTAGAGTGTATCAATTTTCTTAGCTAAAAAATGATGGTGCTTTCTGTTTTATAGCCAAATACAGTGTAAAGTATGGAAAAAGCCACCTAAAAGGAAAAAAGTCATAATGCTTTAAATAATAATATTAATGTAATAATAATAGTACATTAAAATGCACCGGGATTACCATTTTCTCTGAAAAGTAAAGTTAAATCAGGAAAGTGATTCACTCTGTGCCCCACCATGGAATCAGAATTACCTGTATTCTGATGGAAATGACTAAACTAGGGGCTCCTGGGGGGCTCAGTCAGTTGAGCGTCCGGCTTCAGCTCAGGTCATGATCTGACAGTCCGTGGGTTCGAGCCCCGTGTCAGGCTCTGTGCTGACAGCTCGCTCAGAGCCTGGAGACTGTCTTTGGATTCTGTGTCTCCCTCTCTCTCTGACCCTCCCCTGCTCGCGCTGTCTCTGTCTCTCAAAAATAAATGAAGAACATAAAAAAAATTTATTTTAAAGAAATGACTAAAATAAATCACGCAAAAATGTTACTTTTCGCTTTTTCTTGAACCACGTATTTTACGCCAAGACGTGACCATCTCAGGACAGAGGGGAGGACAGAAGGAGCCGCAAACAAGCCGCCTGGACCCCAGGTGGCTTCCCTCCAAGCCGTCCCTCCCCGGCGAGACCCGGCGTCCAGGTCTGGCGGCACGCCCACCTGGCACGCACCCGAACCTGGGCTCGCGTCCAGCTCTGCCTCTTCCCAGCTAATGGCCTTGAACGACGCCTTTCACTTGTCCGAGTCTCAGTTTTACCAGCCATAAAATGGGCTGACACCTCACACGTACAACTCGTGGGCTGAAGACCACTCAGACCCGCTGAGTGAATCGGCGATCGCCTCCTGCGCCCTCTCCACGGGGCATCCACAGTGAGCACGATTCTAGTCGTACAAGGAGAATGCCCTTTAATAACGCAGCCCCTGGAGAACACAGGCCACTACTTCATTCTGTCACCCAGCAACCCCTAGAGGTGCGAGTGCCTGAGCGGGAAGTGGCCGAATGAGTGTCAGGGAGCTGGTGTGACACGCCTCCCTGGCACGTGGGAGCCACCGGGCAGAGGCCTCGCCGCTACACCTGCCTGGTGCGCGCAAAGAGAGACAGGAACCAGAGCCCTGACACACGGAGGAGCCTGAGTGGCAGCAATCACTGGGCTCCGTCTCTCGTCTCTTTGTCGGATTTTGAGAGGGGCTGGCCCCCTGTCTCCCCGCTGCCTCTAGTGCCTCCTCCGCCGGGTCTCCGCGCCCCCCTGGCCATCAGGGCTGTTCTGCATGCACAGAACCTGTCACCAGACCAGAGCGGAGACTCTGGTCTCCTCCGGCTCAGCACGCCCACCCCGTCCAGGCCCCGCCCCCACCCCGCTCTGTGGTCCAGGAAACGTGAGAGCAACTCCAAGAAACGGAACAAAATATTCCTGCTGTAATGTGAACGCCTCTCACGGAAGGATAAAAACGGATGTAAAAGGTGAATCTTCCAAACGTGATTTACCAGGTGTAACAACTAAAAACGCCAGCCTCCTCCCTCACGCACGTGCTCCAGCTCTGACTTCTTAAAGTGGCTCTTTAAACAGCCTTCCAGGTAAAAGCAAATAAATAGAAGCTCTTTAAAAATTTTAAGAGCCCATACTTCCTTCCAGACGATAATCTATTACAGAGGAGGGGAAACCCCTCAGTGTGTCTTCCACGCAGCATGAGCCGTGACGAGGGGTTGTCTATTACCCTGAAACATTTCCTCACCAGGAGCCAAAGAGGAAACCTCAGTGCCCGATTCTCTGCCTTGAGAACACCCAACATGCAGAGTCTTGATCTTTAAAAATAAAATGGTTCCGAAGTGATTATGTGTTCGCTGAAAGGATTAGCTGCTTCACAGAAGGATTATCTGCAGATTTCTACAAGGTATTAGCTCAGCCAGTGTGTACAAACCGTGATTCGAATCGACGTAACTTTTCGGGACTGTATTCATGTGTGATAGCGGGTATCCTGGAGACGAAAAATGACCCTTGAGCTCAGTACAGACCAGGGGGCTGAATGGCTGCTGCCTGGGGGCTCCCCCTGGCCTCTGTACCCTCTTCCTCCATCCTGGCATTCATTCCTCTCACAGGTCCAGGGCAGGATCCCACTGCCAGCCCCGCCCCCCACACCCATGTAGCCGAACGTCAGCAGGGAGGGGACACGGGCTCCCACAGTCAACCCCACCCCAGTCTTTGGCTCTTCAGGGTGAGTCACAGATGCAGGGATGTTTTGGAAATGTCCGCGGAGGCCACAGCTGTGACAAGCCGGTGCCACCAATGTCCAGGAGCACCAGTGCCACGGGCCACTGGCCACATCCTTACCAAAAGCTTCCTGTGGCTGGGCTTCGACCACGGTTGATGTAACTGGGCTCCTGCCCCCTTTCTGAGCCTTGTTCCCCGGACTTCTGGTTGATTCTGAGAACCATCCAGTAACCTCTGTCCAGTTCCTTTTCTTGGTAAGTTAACCAGAGTCCGATTAGGTGGCGTTCTGCTGGAAGCCACCACCACACACCCACAATGACAAAACCTGAGGGCTCCTGGCCAATGTGTCCCCTCAGGAAAGAGCCACTCCTTTCTCCCGGCATGAACCGGGCCAACCCGTGTGACCACCAGGACCCTGCAGGCAGGACAACACGACTTCTGAGGCCAGGTCCCGTAAGAGGGCGTGGCTTCTGCCTTGCTTCCTCTGGGATCGCTCTCTCTGGGGGAAGGGGCCTGAGCACGCTCCCACAGTGCTGTGGCCGATCCCCGTGGAAGGAAACGGAGGCCTCCTGCCCACAGCCACGGCAGTTTGCCGGTCATGGAAATGGGTCTTCGAGAGCCGGCCAAGCCTTCGGGTGTGCTGGCTTCGGACAGCAGAGATGGGGCAAAGCTGTCTCTGTCCCAGCGCTCAGAGAACTGCATCAGCGCAGTGCGTAGGAACAGCCTCTTCCCGGCCTGGGGACGTGCATTTCCGAGAATCCCAGGGGCTCCTCCAAATGCCTTCACTTAACACGGGGCTGGATGGCGCCGACGGGGGACGGGTTCTCACTCTGTGTAATCATCACAACAGCAACTTCGTCGCCAGCTCACCTACAGGTGTGACAATGCGCCACAACTTCTAGATTGACAAGTTACGTGCCATCAGGGAGCACCTGCGGGGCTCAGTCGGTTAACCTTCCGACTTCGGCTCAGGTCATAATCTCACAGTCTGTGAGTTCAAGCCCCGCGTCAGGCTTTGTGCTGACAGCATGTAGCTGGAGCCTGCTTCGGATTCTGTGTCTCCCTCCCTCTGCCCCTCCTCTGCTCACGCTCTCTCTCTCTCTCTCAAAAATAAATAAACATTAAACAAATTATGTATTATCAAGAATCTTCAGGAAAGCCTCAAGTGATGTGGGTCCCCGTCAGTTCTTCCATGTTCCGTAACCACTGGGACCCTTGTGAGTATCTGCCCAGATCGTCCTGGGTAACCTTGCAGTTTTCATTGCTCGGATCATTAAATATTCCCCGTGTACATCGGGGCAGGATGGGCAGAGGCAAACCCACCGACGGAGGCCGACGGCGACATTCTGCTGACAAAGCACACATCTGCGGGCTCCTGGGTCTTGAGAACATGTCGCCCGCCGTCCCTTGGCCTGTCTGATGAGAAGCGTCAGGCCTGCACCCCTCTAACGCATCCCCGTTGAGAGCACACGCTCTTTCTCCGTAACAATGCTTCAGAGTTTGTTCTCACATCTTCCTGTAATGGGTTCAGACACCCAGTTTCCCTGAGACTCTTCTGCCTCGCGCGGGGCTCAGTGTGACTTCTCAGGCATCTCCACAGTTTTTAACCCCCTCGCCGGGCACCTTGCACGTGTTTCGGAATCTTCCAGCTGAAGCCTGCAGAGAAGTTGCCCCCTCCAGCCACACAGGACCTGCCCGCTCTCATCTGCTTCGCTCATTTTAGGGGCTCAGCCGCCGCCCACCGGAAATCAGGCAGCGGGAAATGAGTGCCAAGCAGTGAACCCCCAGCCCCAGAACCAACCTATTCCTGGAGAGATGCCCGGAAGTGTAATGTTCGGATGACACGAAAAAGAAAAATGGCAACGCCAACAGACTCTGGGTCGGGGCGGGGGCGGGGGGGTCTCGAGAGAACTCTTCTCAGAGCAGAGGCCCCCTACAGAGCCCTTAGAGGCCACTCAAAACGGTTTTCAATCAGAAGCAAACCAACAAATCATTCCACCGTCTGGATCCCCACGGATTTGCACCTTGTGCCCGGGGTCCCGGACAGACCCCTGAGGCAGGGCCAGGGCCCAGGGAGGCTGGCCCCGGGACCGCTCACGTGACAAGGCCGTTGGGTCAGCCCCTTGAGACTTGGCAACCTCGGGGAGAAAACACTGGACATTTCTTGGACGAGCTTTGCCATTACTCATGAGGAAAGAATGGCATGTCGGCCGCCAGGACGGGTGAAGTTCCAGCTCTCAGGGCCTCTGGCCTGGGCAGGAGTGCATGGTGGGGAGGCCACACAGCCGCCGGCAGGGCCGCAGTCAGTGCCACTGGGGCCAGGCTCTGGGGTCACAGCACTCTTTCCACCAACTCAAGCGTCCCCAGACGTGAAGGGTCTGCAGGAGGGAGAGCTCAGCCGGGTCTGGGGTCCTGGAAGAAGACGCCCTGGCGGTGTCTGTGGATGGGAAAACGGGAGAGCGGAAGATGGGAGCCAGGGAGAGAGCTAGGGGGAGTGCAGGCCCCAACCGCAGCTGCTCTGTGTGACGCTGCTGCCTGCCCCCTCGGCCTCAGGGCCCAGCCTCCCCTGTGCACTGAAGTCAGGAGCAGAGTCACAAGAATTACACAGACTCCGAGCGGAGGCAGCCCTTTAAGAAAGAGCCCAGCACGAGGGCTCACGCTCAGGACTCATCCTGTGCTCCTCGCAGCTCCGAGGGCATCAAGGCCTAAGTGGCAGCAGGGCCTCTAATGCACACACGCCTGGCAGGATCCGCACAGAAGGGAAGAGGCAGCAGCTCCCTGCAGGGAAGGCCTTCTTCGTCCCCTGTGGACCCGAGGACCGCAGGGCGACCCACGATGTGTGTCCCCGCCCGAGCACCGCACACGCTCTCCAGAGCAAGGCTGAGCTGGGCACCGCCAGCTTTCCAGGGGAGCCTCAGGGGCAGAGGGACAGAAGGACTCGGATGCCCAGGCCCAGGCAAAGGACACAGGGCAGGACCTGCGGGTTTTGTTCGTCACTGACGCCTCAGCACCTGGCAGGTCTCCCATTAGGATCTGTTGAATGAATGAATGAATGAATGAAGGGCTGTGCAGATGACCCCATGGCCTCGCTACCAGCTGACAGAGATCCCAATCCTGCTCTCTGCTTGTTTGGTTTAGGCCTCATCTGTCCCAAGCTGTACTCCTTTTAAGAGCAACCCTTTGGGGAGCCTGGGTGGCTCAGTCAGTTAAGCGTCCAACTTCAGCTCAGGTCACAATCTCGAGGTTCGTGGGTTCCAGCCCTGCATCGGGCTCTGTGCTGACAGCTCAGAGCCTGGAGTCTGCTTGGGATTCTGTGTCTTCCTGTCTCTCTGCCCCTCCCCTGCTTGGACTCTGTCTCTCTCTCTCTCTATTTCTCTTTCTCTCTCAAAAATAAATAAACATTAAACAATTTTCCTAAAACAAAAAAGCAACCCTTTGAGGGGCACCTAGGTGGCTCAGTCTGTTGAGTGACAGACCGACTCTTGATTCCAGCTCAAGTCATGATCACAGTCGTGAGTTCAGGCCCCGCATTGGACTCTGTGCTGACCGTGCGGAGGCAGCTGGGATTCTCTCTCTCCCTCTCTCTCTGCCCCTTCCCCTACTCATGCTCACTCTATTTCTTTCTCAAAATAAATCAACTTAAAAGACATAAAGCAACCCTTTGACCTGGCTGAAGTCGCTAACACCATGTGGCAGGCTAGTCTGACAGCTTCCTGCTTGGACAGAGGGGCGGGGGCAGGGGCTCTCGGGAAGCGGAGCCCACGGGAGAGTCGTGAGGACGCGGGTGACACACTCAGGGGGCCGCCCCTGGGTCCGGGGAGCCATCGGCACCACCCAGCGTGCCGGTGGGCCCCGCGAGGCATCGAGGCCTCTCCTCACCTGCCCAGTCAGCCTCCGAGCCCGCCTCCCGCCTCCTTCCCGCTCCCCCGTGATGGGAAGGCCTGACCTCATTCCTGGGCCCCCCGTGACGGCCCCAGCGTTCTCCACACTGGCCTAGGACCCCCGGGGGGCTCAGCAAAGCAGGCAGCTCTCCGGCCTCACTGCACTCAGGGTGCTCTGGGACCTCCGGTGACTCAGATGCGTGGCGGGCCAGGGGACAGCAGCAGACGGCCTGTCCGGGCCCCGTGCTGCGCACCCAGCACGTCCCCATCCATCCTGCATGGCACCCCTCCCTCCTCAGAGCTCTCCACGGCCTCCCCCAACCCTGAGATGGAGACCCCTCCCAGGCATCGCCGTGCTCCCCGAGTGAGGCTGGAGTCCCCCTCCCCACAGGCCCCATGCCCCCCCATCCCTGTCCTCCACCTCGGGGACCACAGGTCCCGCCGTGCGTGCCCTCTCAGGGCCTGTGTCTCGTCTCCGCAAGCCCCGTGTGTCTGGGCCTCACAGGAGCCTTCCGCAGTCCCTCCCCCGACACCCAGCGAGCCTCCTTCAGTCCCAGCGACGCCAGGGTCCTCAGGGCTGCTGCTTCCTGACCGCCTTCACCTGCCGCCAGAAGTCTGGAGGGCGCACTGCTCTGCCATGGGCTCTGTGTGTCCGCAGACTCGGTGTCCGTCCGGTGGGACTCTTTTAAATGATACTAGGTCACCGCAGAGGGGTCAGGGATGCGCATCCGGTCTGCCCGGTGCAGTCACGGGCACAGACAGTGGGAGGGGCCCGGCCTGTGCACAGCGCAGGGGCTCCCGTGGTCGTGGTCGTCTAGGGGACCTGCGCCCCGGTCTCGGCCCCAGCCGGTTCTGAGGCTGCTCCGCCTGCCAAGACACCAAAGAGCATCATGTCCCCGGAACTTTCACAAATCGCTGCTCGACAGAGAAGACACAACCACCTCCATTACCAAGTAGAATCACCAGAAATGATGCCGTTGATTTCCACCCAGCACCTACCGTCCACTCCGGGGACGTGTTTCAATGTAACAAACACAAAATCATTTGCTAAACAACAGACGTGTGCACCAGCCTTCCAAGACACCCCTGCAAACAGCTTTGCAGGCCGAAAGCACACCCCGAAAGAGCAGGCCTGCGTGACAAGAGACGGACGCACCGCAGGGATCTCCTGACGTCTCCCCTTCCGGTCCTGCTCAAGGTCGGGATGCTCTTCCACCCAAACAGACAGACAGAGGTGGGCTTCGTCTCCTAAAGCAGGCAAGGGGCCTCCATGTCCCGAGAGCCTGGCCCACGGCCGGTGTGGCAGACGCGGCAGGATGGAAGGGTCGGCCCACAAGGCAGCGGGCACAGGAAAAGAGGCTCATCTGGGTCAGGACAACGGTTCCCAGAGCAGAGGGTGTGACCCGGGGCGGGTCTCAGGCTCCGCAGTACAGCTGGCCCCGTGCTCGGATTCTACACGGGAGGTGACGTTGTCCAAAACCTCAGAGAAACCATCTAAAGTGAAAGGCAGGAGTGGCTTTGGGTTTTGGTTAAACTGGAAGGTGTGTGCAGAAAGCATATTTCTGGTCACCTCCGAGGAAGGTTACTAAGAAATAACTAGAGGGCGCCTGGGGGGCTCAGTCGGTGAAGCATCCAGCTTTGGCTCAGGTCAGGATCTTTCGGTTTGTGAGTTCGAGCCCTGCATCGGGCTCTGTGCTGATGGCTCACAGCCTGGAGCCTGCTTTGGATTCTGTGTCTCCCCTTCTCTGCCCCTCCCCCATTTGAACTCTGTCTCTCTCTCATTTTCTGTCTTTCTCAAAAAGAAAAAAAGACAGAAAGAGAGAGAGAGAGAGAAAGAAAAAGAAATACCTAGAAGTGAGTAAAAGTGTTTTGCTGTTGTTGTTTTTGATGATAATAAATTTAAGGGGTTGCTTTTCCGTGTGCCATGAGTTCAGTTTCCTGAGCACAAACGTGCAGATGAATTGTCGAGTCCTGTGACAGTCCCAGGAACTGCTCTGCACAGAAAGGTGCCAGGGTCTGGCTCCATGTGTACAATGGAGGGAGAAAATGGATATTTAATGCGATGGGGGCTAGGCGTCATCTAGGACCACCGTGACTTTGGAGGATGTTTTACAAGCCAGGGAACCCTCAGTAAAGCTTCCTCCCCCCAGAATAGAAGGCAGAATTGTGACTCCCACTCCGTCCAAGTCGCTGAAGTTCGGAGGAAAGGCTCATGTCCAGCGAGCAATTGGCAAAGGAGCTTGACCAGCTTCAGAAGCCCCCCCCCGCCCCGCCCCGGCACCCCTGCTGTGACTCTGTGACTTCTGTCCCGTCCTGCCAGGACACTGGGCAGGCTGGGGCTGTCCGGCCACAAGTCAGCCGCGCTAGGATGCGGTTTGCACCAGGGACCAGTTCCTTCTGCCTGGCCCCCGAGTAGCCAAGTCCCCTCCACCCTTTGATAACTACTATTGCTTCACAGGGATTTTCTCCACTTGAAAAGGAAACTTAAAATGTGGTGCTCCAGGCTCCGCGGTCGGTAAGACAAGAGTTGTGAGTGTCAGAGAGCGCGGGTGCCTCCGGGTGTGGACATGTCCAAGCCACACTCTCTTTGTCATAGAGTCGACCACGCGTTCAAGAAGTCCAGGTGGCTCCTCGAAGGCACCTCAGACTCAGCCCACAATCTGAGGCCGTCCTCATCTCTTAAATCCGTGTCTGGTCCACACGCACGCAGTCTCCTCAGCTGAAAACCGCGGGGCCCTGGTCAGGCAGGACTTTCTGGAAATGCAAAAACCAAACCAAACCAGACCAAAACCCCTGGGCACACATGCGTTCTTCTACAGAACGAACCCATCTGTGTTCTTCCTCAGAATCTCAAAGGCAGCCATGGTCGCAAACGGGTGAGGAACTGCTGAGCCATCAAGCCGACCCACACTCCTTCCTCAACGGCTGTCAGGAGCGTGGAGAGCCTCCGAGGTTCCGGCCCTCCACTCTCCACCCCTCCATCCCTGGGCTCCAGCTCCACCCGCCCATCTGCTGCTCCCCAGGCAGAACGGGCTACTTCTCACCGCTGGGCAAGCACACAGAAGCCCCTCCATGTGGAATGTTCTAGACCCGCAGACGGCCAAGAACACATCCTTGGAAACCAAGCCTGTTCTACCCCGTGAAGCCCCCATAGGGCTCCCCCCACATGTCTGCCTCTGCAGCCAGCGTCCCATTGGACACATCCTGGCAGCGAGGGTCCTGCCCCCCTGACACATGGAGCGCCCACAGGGCAGGCCTCCTGGCTTTTCACGGTAACCCTGGTATTAAACACAGAGCGTGGACGCTGTGGGTACCCAATACATGTCTAACATCCCTAACTGTCTCCTCTAAGTGACCTTGGAGACTCTTGCAAACACCACATGCATTTGATGAAACCCAAGAAATATCCTTTGAAGGAACACCGTTGGCCAGCTCCGAGTGGGCCCCGCTTGGCACCATGCAGCACCGAATTATTAAATTTCTGGCTTTCGCCCCCTTCTGTGACGCTGGGCCAAGATCGGGGTTTTGCTCAGAGGAATCTGAATGGGCAGACTGATACCATCTCCAGTAGATGACTGAACTTTAGCTGATGCCTGCAGCATTAGCCAAAAGTAATTTATTGGATTACGGATGCGCTTAATAAAATACTCCACGGTCTTGGGGAGACAGAATGCTGAGTCAGCCTCACTTCAAAATTAAGGACGGGGCTGGGCTACGGTTTCCCAGTATTTTTACATCCGATACTTAAACACTCAGCTGTTTATGAGACTAAGACTCCTCCTAGAGCCGGAAACACCATATACTTGGGGGGGAAAAAGCGTTCCCGATAAGAAATAGCTGTGCTGCAAGCGCCAGGTTTTGAGACGAGGTGGAGTGACGTGGAGCAAAGGCCAGCTGGATTAACAAATGTCACAGCACAGCCGTGACGCCACCGCGGCCCGTTTTCACCTATTTAAGAAGCTGGACTGTGTTCATCTCTCAGGAAGATCCTTTCCGTGTTTTCTAGTCATTAGAGCAAGTAGTGGCCTCAGGCGGCATTCCGTTAGCCCAGAAAGAGTTCCCGCAGATCCGGGCCTGGAATAAAGGGACGGGGGACACACATCTTCTGGCTTTTTGTTCGTTCACACTGATTTCCTCCTGCCGCTGTGGGGACGGCTCCTGCGTCAGAGACTCCGGGGTCGGGCTCGGAGTATGAGCCCCGTGTGCCGACGCCACCAAGCATGACACCCCTTTGCCCTCCGAAACCGTCCCGGGCCGCACCCTGATCTATGACTCTTGACCACACGTGCCCAGGATCCCGGGCTCTCGACCGGAAAAGTGGAGGCAGCCTCAGATGACAGATGTTAGAAGTGAGAGTCTCTGGGTGTGTCTCTGTTATCTCTGTGTCTCTGTGTCTGCGTCTCTCTCTCCTCCCCCACCTTCTCTCTGAGCTGTGCCACCGTGGAGAAGTGGGCTGAGGACCGGAAAGCTCTGGAGAGAAACAGAAACGGCTCTAGGGGCAGATCCTTCGCTTCATTCCCGAGCACTCCTTTCTGGAATCTAGAAGATGAGCCAGAGCACTCTGTGGGGAAGATCCACCTTGTCTCCAGCGGGGACATGGGGTCTCCAAAGACACGTCCCCTCTTACTTCAGAAAGAACCCTGCCTTTCACGGAAAAGTGTGTTTCATAACGCATGTGCCTTCTCCTTCTCTGTCTCCTCAAACCCCTCACCCCTCACCCCTCCCCCCCCACAGGAAAGTGAGTCACCCCTAGAACTCAGACGTGAGCCGGCACTGAAGACACAGCCCTTCTCCTGGAGGGATTTCCACCTGTGCCGGATTCCAAACGACGAAATAAAAGCTCCATCCCCGGACCAGAACCCAGACCGGCAGACTGCTGGTGAGGCGGGGCCAGGCCTCCGGGGCCGGGACATCAAATCAGGCAAGTGGGTGTCCACCTTTGAGGCTGGCCTTTTGAACTAGAGAAGAAAGGAAGACCAGAGCGCCCGCAGTTTAACGAGGAACCTGCCGGGGCAGGGCCTTCCCCTCGCCCGGGCTCTGCTCCAGCGGGGGCGCCCCCACCTCCGAGGGCACTTGAGTGCGTTGGCACGGGAGCCCGGGCCAAGTCTGTGGAAAGCCAACTCCAGAGGCTCAGACTGAAACATGCGAAGTCCTTTTGGAATGAAAGACGAAATAAAAAGGCCGAGTAAAAGGTCACTTAGAATAATACATTGTAATCAAGTAGTTACGCCATAGGACATTCTGAAATCTTGGTTGAGAAGAAAAATGGAACTAATTTGCTCCTTGGTACAAAAATCGGTGACTAATGTGCAACTGGAAATGTCCAAATAGATTTACAGACACTAATAACTGAAAATTATGTCCACATTTATAGAATGAGAATTAAGTGACTTGCCCTGAGAACAAGGCAAATGTGGCCACGGAGAAATCCAAGCCCGGATTATGCCAATCCTTGGACTGAAGGCCGGCCACCCCTCGGTTCCTGGGCACAGCAGCAAGCTCCTGACCGTTTGGAAGGCACTAGGCTGGGCCCCCTACACGTGACCTCAACCCAGCCACAGGCCAACCCTGTCTGGGAAGTGTCACTGTCCCCGTTAGGGAGACAAGAAGTCTCACCGGGAAAGCCACTTGTCCAAAGCTTACCATGAGTCTCAATCTGACCCCGCCCCTCTGCTCCAAAGTCTGGGCTCTGAGCTCGGGACTGAAAAGCAAAATCCTGTTGGCTAGAGCCTCTGCCAGTGTTCAGACCAGGTAAAATCCTCGCCGGGAGAGCCCTCCGCCAGCAGCCTCTTCCGCTGCCCCCTGCCCGGCTCCCCCTCGGACTGATCACTTCCCTCCTCCAATGTCTACCCTTCACTCATAAGAGCTGGTTGTTTTGTGAGCCCCGGGCATCACGCAGGCGACCCCCCATCCCAGAGACAACCGTGCGGCCACACATGGGAGCACAGCGGCACACTGGACACGCATTCCGTAGGGGCCCACCTGCTGGGTCAGGTTCAGTGGTGCCGGAACCCCAGCGGGGGGCCTGCACAAGTTTTCCCGTTCATTCTCATTCTCCACCCAAGAAACACTAACATCAAAACACCACCCAAAACACTTCAGGTTTTTAAACTCAATTAAGGATTTTTCCCTCCTTTTTTTCCTACTGATGGAGTGTGTATTTGCTTCTGGGTGAATGAAGACATTTGCACCCTTTTAATTTATCTCATACAAGATACACAAATGGGCTAAATTAACTGAAAAGTCTTGATTTGTATTGGAAAAATATTTTAAAATAGATATCCTTTAAAAACACCTACTTGGTTCCTATTTTGTTGGGAATCGGTTTAACAGTTGTTTTCTGAAACACGGTGTTAAAATCTTTCTATTTCGTAAGGGTGATCAGCCCTTTTGAAGTATTTATGTAGTTGAAAGAAAGGCATTATGCCCACATTTCTGGCTCTGAGCCGGGTGATGTTCAAGTTCAAAGAGGCTGCGAACCACATCAAAACTCCCTGAGGAGAACACCTGCCTGGGGCAGGCTTTGACTAATGACATTTGGGGACCAGCAGCGAGACCCACAGAAGAAGCGGGAGCTGGCTTGGTGCACCCCAAACTAGGGATCTCCCCCGCTTTCCGGGTCCAACAGACGCCCCCAATGCTGTCCACCTGCATCTACTGGAGGATTTAGTAAAATTCACTGAAACCCCTGTCACCTCAGATCCAAAACCCCACCTGCCTGAGGATTATCCCGCACTCTGCTCTGGGGGAAAATCTCCAGGTGACTCCAAGATGAATTTGTGGTCTGTCTGGGGTCAGCGTTTGAAACAAAGGCATGCTTACCGAGCCCACGAGCCACGTCTTACTTTCTGTAGACGCGGGACCCACAGCAGAGGCAGGTGTGGGAGGAGGGACGAGCGGAGAACCCGGGGCAGCCCTGGCCATGGAGCTAATCACGCGCATTCGGCAGCACTGCCCGGGCTGGCCGTGGACAGGGCGACACTGGTCAGCACCGGCGCCAGGAGGGGTTCAGAGACGACTCGGTGTTGCGCTTCCCTCGGTGGAAGCAAGACACGCTACGTTCCGGGCGTTTCGGGAGCTGTCACAACCCCACGGCTCGTGTGTCCTAGTCTACCAGTTGTTCTAGTTCAAGGTCCACACACCCGGTGGGAGCCCACACTGCGTGCGGGTGCCGGTTCGCTCCCGTGTGTGTGGTCTCACCCACAGACTGGCTTGATTCAGTCCACGAGCACGGGCCCACGGGCCTGACCAACCGCCTTTCTGCTCACAGACCTCGCTAGCACTGCGGCGTGGACGGACTGCGTTAAAGAAGGGCGAGTCCTAAAGCCCAGGTGAGCAGCCACGTCCTCAGATGGAAGGACTTCATCACACAACATCTGCATAATCAGTCAAATCATCACGCAAAAAAAATAAAGTCACCTAGCACGTCACACCTCATCGATCTGACCCAGCACTTCAGATGGTGAGCGAGATGTATCTGTTAATACGGGTTCTGACTCGGTTCATCTCTTCATTGACACTTCACGGCAGGAACAGCTTCGGGTGTTTTAGCTCGGCCCAGGTTCCTGGGTGCCACTCATCTGCCTTGAACTTTCTACATCTCATCTGCCACTCCCCAAACAGCCTGTGAAGTAGAGATCATCGCTCCCATTCTACAGAGAACAGCGAGGTGTCAAGTTTTTAAAAATTTTTTTTATGTTTGTTTATTATTGAAACAGAAACATGAGTAGGGGAGAGGCAGAGAGAGGGAGACATAGAATCTGAAGACAGGCTCTAAGCTCTGAGCTGTCAGCACAGAGCCTGACGCGGGGCTCTAACCCACAAACCATGAGATCACGACCTGAGCCGAAGTCAGACACTTGACCGACTGGGCCACCCAGGTGCCCCCAAGAGGTGTCAATTTTGAAGAGCTTAACCGAAGTCACACGTGGGCCAGGATTTATGTAAATCCACCCCTGACCTCAAAGCCCAAACTCTCAGAGACACATCCCCTCCCCTAGAAGTACTGACCGCCTGGTAGACGAGATAAACTACTGGAACGAGTCCACCGGAAATCAAACTAGAGTCTGATAAGTCCTCTGGAGCAGGTACAGTTAACCGCCTGTGGAACTAAAAGAATGAGAGATGTTCTTGGGCAGAGGGGTCAGGAGGCGGTGGGGGGCCCCGAGGCATTTGCCGTGGGCGGGGAGGTGTGAGCAGGAGCCCCTCAAGACGGAGACAGAGGAGGAGGAGATTCAGAGCAGGGGCCTGAGCAAGCGTCTACCTCCGAGGCTCTGGCAAGCACGGGGTGCCCTCAGGGAGTAGCAAGCCAGGGGTTCACTGGGACACAGCCCACCGAGAGAAGAACAGAGAGGCTCTTGAAACACACAGCAATAGGATCAGATATTAAGAAGGCCAGTCTCGCTGCCAATGGGCGCACCCGTTCCTGGTTGGGTAGCAGAAGTGGTCATCCCTAGTACAGAAGTGGAGTACAGCCTCGGGGGTGCTCCCTGAAGCTCCCAAGCCCTCCTCCTCGGGGGGGGGGCATTCTGTCTGGCCCAGCCCCGTCACTTCAGCAGGTGTGGTCCGAATCCCCGGAAGAAGAGGGGATTGTAAGCCCTGGAGGGGCCTCTCCCACACCCCCACAATCCAGTCCAATCTACCCCAGCAGAAACGTGTGGCTGCCTACCAGCCACAACTGACACCCCCTAAAAAGACAGATTCATCCGCTTCGGAAGATGAGCTCCTGAAACGTCTCACTGTCACGTGTTCCTCTGCCCGATGACAGTTAAGACCAGCCTACGGTCTGGGGTTTGGCTGGACGCTGAGGGTGCGCTATTGCCTGCAGGGAGACTACGGTCCAGCCTGTCTTCCCATTGCAGTGGGGAGGCGGTGCGATCAGACGGATAAGGAAAGCAGGAAACAGTGTTGGGCTGGTGGGGTGGAAGGCCAGAGGCTTGACTTGGGGTCCCTTGAGCTGGGGCACTGAATATTCCAGGAGGAATGTCAACGGGGCAGCTGGGAAGAACTGCTGAGGAGCTGCTGGACTAGAAACCCCCCTCTGACCTGCCAGGAGGGCAGCTTGGGCTGCGATGACGGCAGGGGACACCGGGCCCGGTGGACCCAGGGCAGCGCGGTGTGACGGAGGCATACGTTTTGACCAACTGAAACTCATATTTCGGCCTCATTACTAACCGTCTGGCAAACGCAGGCGGCAGCCATCCAGCGGCCCCTCTGACACACCTTCCCCCACAGCCGCACAGCCCCTTGGTTGTTGGTGGTTTGCACACGATTTTGAGAAGCGGCCTCTGCCCACAGCAGGGGGACCGGCGAGCTGCTTCCTGCTCACCCTGGGCCTCCCAGGGGCCCCCGGGAGCGCCGCAGGGACGGCAATTCCGTCATCCACGTCCCACAACCGACCGGGCTCAGGGGGGCGATGCCGTTCAGTTCAATATGTTCGCAAATCTACAACCACCCCTCCTAGAAGGACAAAACCAGCTCCTGGCTCACGTCAACGCAAGGGGAGTCTAGGACAGTGTTTTCTATCCTTGGGTGGGGGGTACTGATGCCCAGGTATCGCCCACAACGGCGAACGAAGACCTCTGCCCCCGAGGTCGCCTTCAGAGGCAGAGGCACTTCTAGGAGGGGCCGGGGGCGGCAACAGCCTCCTCTGACCGGAGCGCAGACCCATCTCTTGGGCCTGGTCCACGTCACCAGCTGGCCTTGTCCTCTCTCAAGGCCCAGAGCCGGTGCTGGGAGGGCACACACCCCAACGCTAGTGGCAGACAGGGCTCTGCCCAGAGCAATGGGGCTGAGGGGCCGGGGGTCAGGAGCCAGCCGCAGCCACGGTGAGCACCACCTGCACACACCCCCCATTTCAGGCCGGCCTCTGGCCTAGTGCCCAGGTCTGGGAGAGACGCCCTCCCCTCCTGGCCCCTGCACTCACACCTTGGGTGGGCATGGGTCTTTACTTCACAGAGACAGACTTCACCAATCATGGAGACACAAAGACCTCCAGGCACTCTGGGGCAAGGGAACCCCAGGGTCAAGAGCCCATTGATCAGGGACGCAGTGATTTCTAGAGTAAGCGACCCTCCTTTGCTGGTCTGCATTCAACGCCACAGCCCTCCCTCCAAAACACAAGCACAAGCACGGGGCCACGTTCTTCTTTCCTTGAGTTTCCTGCATTTGCAACTCAGATACAGTGGTCCTGATTCAAGACGGATTAATGCAATTCGGCAAGCATAACGTTAACCTTTCTAGAAAGGTTGGCCACTCCAGGAGGGAGCTGAGGCCAGGTCCGGCGCGGTCCGGCAGGGCTCGGCCTGGCCTCCCTCCCGCGTGGGTTTCCCAGCCTTCCAGGCCGGCCGGGAGTCCGCAGGCGTGGCACGGCGCTGACCTCGGGTCCAGGCGCTCCGACAGGTCACCGCACCGCCACTGCGGATCCCGGCAGTGCTGCCCGGGCCTGCCCGCCGCCGGGGTCTCCCTGCGGGCATCTCTGGGAGCCCCCCCCCCGCCCCCCACGCTCCCCTCCCTGCCGAGGCGAGGGCACGGGACCCTCGGGGCGCATCCGAAGGGTGGCCCGCGCCCCTCCCGGAGTTGGCGCAACTCCGAGTGACTTTCTCACAAGGCTCCGTCTCGACCCCTCATCGTGTGGCCTTCCACGCACCCCGCGGGGACCCCCCTCGGTCTCGCCCGCTTTCACCTACGCCCCCGTCGCCGACCCAGAGCACCGCCGCCACCCGCAGACACGCGCTCTGGGTGCCCGTCTCCCGAGGGGGAGCGCGGGAGCCGCCGAGGCGGCGGCCAAGTCGGGCGGGGATTCCGGGGGCGCGCGGTCCCCAGCCGCCGGCACCCGGCGCCCCGCGCGGCCCCTCCCTCCCGCCGCGGCGGCCGAGGCGGCGTCCCCGGCCTGTTCCGGCCGCCCGGGGCGCCGGGTCCCCGCAGGGCGCACGGCCCCCGCCCGCACCCGCGCGCGCGCTCACCTCGGGGGGGCCGGTCCGGTCGCGCCGATCGCGCCGCCGCGGCGGCTCCGCATCTCCCGGGCGCCCCCCGCCCGCCGCCCTCCGGGGCGCCCCTCGGTCCCCGCCGGCGCCAACGAGGGTCGTGGGGACGCGCGGAGGCCGCGGGGTCCGGGCGCCGGCGGCGCAGCCTCCAGCCGCCCGCAGCCGAGCAGGAAATTCGCCGGCCGCGTCCCGCCGCCTCCTCCGCGGCCGCTCGGGCTCAGGCTCCGGCTCCGCGGCGGGGGCGGGGGTGGCGCAGCGAGGAGCGGGGGCGACGCCTGCCGTCCGGCGCGGGGAGCGCACCCCGGGCGCCGGCCCCACCTGGAGGCGCCCGCCGCCCTGGACGTCCGCGTTCCCGGGGCTGGCGCCCCTTCCGGGGAGGCCCTGGCCGGGCCCCCGCTGCCCTGACCTGGGCGCGGACCGAGGGTGACAGGTGTGACGCGCGCCTTTCCCAGCGGGAAAGGCCAGTCCCGCCCCGCCTTGGCCTTGGGCACCAAGAAGTGGCCTGGCTGGGGTCAAGCTTGGGGTCACGCAGTGGGTTCAGGGTGGCGCACGGCACCCTGTATCTCCTCTGGTTCCGAGAAGTACAGAGAGAGCCCGAAAATCTCCCGAGCAGGTGTCCTCGCTAAAGAGGGCCTGGGGTGACCGCTTGGATGGTGAGGGGCTTCAGTGTCCAGGAGGCGGAACCTGGCAAAGGTAAACACACGGAGGGAGAGCCCCCGCCAGGAAGGGTTCAGACCTGCTGCTCTCAGGGGCCGCTCTCCGGATGACGTCCTGTGCCCTATGTGGAGAGGTGTCAGTCACGGGCAGAGTCTTTGCCATCGGGAGACAAGACAGGTAGCATCATTTCGGTTCTGAACCTTGGCCCCAGACCTGGCCTTCCTGAGAGAGGTTGCATCCCTGCCGGGGGACCTCACTCCTCTGGGTTTGTGAATGCAAGAACCAACTCTGGGGGCTCCTGGAACCCCACCCTGCATCAGTAGTCAGCAGGGACTCCTGGGGCAGTAGGGACTCTTCCGGGCAGAGCTGTACAGGCCCCAGAGACGGAGGCTGGTGGGGCACCTGCTGGTCAAGACCTTCCACAGTTCACCTGCCCAGAGCAGAACTTCCCTGCACAGGAGGTAGAGAGGGTGGAACAGTGGAGACCTTGAACTCCGATTTCCCTCCCTGCCCTGCCCACACCGTGTCTGGGGGTTGGGTTCCACCCCAGGGCTTCACCCCATGCCCCTATGCAGGGGACTAGAGAGCTGTTCCACACAAGCTCCGCCCCTTCTCCCACCGTCTCTGCCCAGTTTTGCTCTGATTCACCTTCTCCAGGAGCATCCTTGTCTCTGCCTCTTCCCCCCACCTCGGATTCATCTCTGTCTGACATCTCAGCTGCTCGGTGCCCTCACCCCTGTGAGCCTCCTCGGCCCCTGCAATATTGCCTTGCACTTCTGTCCTCTGCTACTCTTTCTGAGATGTGTTCATTTGTTCGGTGTCAGTCATTCGGGTCCACCCCCATCTCCCCACCCGCACCCGGACAGGGCTCTGAGCTCCAAGACAGTCCCTTCCATGCAGGCAGGACTCCAGCACCTCTCCATCTCCATCTCGGGCTCCCGACACAGCCCTGAGAGCCAGGAGGTGTCAAGGAGGGCACGTGGGCTGGCAGCTCAGAGGAGGAGGGGCCCAGCAGGCGGCTCCAGGCAGCCTGGTGTTTAGAGCCCAGCTGGACAGACAGCTCCCCGCCCCCTGCCCCGCCCCCCCCCAGGGTGCCCTCAAGGAGCAGCCCTGGTTGGGTGGAACCAGGTAGGCCAGTGACATCACCCAGGTCTCAGGCTGCCTGCTGCGGTGGCCCACAGAGCCGGGCTCCTATACACGGAGACCATCGTTTCCAAGCTCTGGTGAGCACAGTTTTGCTTGTTAACGCCATGGGGCTGTGGAGACAGAGACTGTGATGCAAGAGAGAAACAAGTCCTCTTTGTCAGACATCTGCTGCTGGAAAGTCGGCAGCCCTGGTAACATGAGGAGGGGCAGATGGCTCCGCTCTCCCGGTGACATCCTCTCTGTTGGATTCTTCCAGGAATTAAGCAATATCCCTTAACTTCTTCTGGAGTCTGAAGACATTCGTCACTATAACGCTAAAGCATGTTGTCAGAGGCATTGGAGCCGGGGTCCCGCTGATTCCCGTGCGGAGCCCCTTGATCCTTCTCCACCCTCCCCATTCCGCTTCTCTCCCTCCTGCTTCTCTCCAGCTCAGAGACACCTGAGCCCAGGCCCCTCTTCTCATCCTGGGCTTCAAGGATCTACCCTCTTGGCACCCTGACCACTTAGCCATCTTCCTCTTTTAGACCCAAGCCCCAGCGCTTCTGGAATCAGCCCACATCTGCACTTCCTGTTTAGTCCACCCAGGAGGCCCTCCTCCTCACCAGACCCTGCAGCTCCCTTCCGTAAGGGGCAGGAGGCTGCAGACAGTTTTTCTGAGACTGTTACTCTTTTTTTTTTTTTAATGTTTTTTATTTATTTTTGAGAGAGAGAGAGACAGCGTGAGCAGGGGAGGGTCAGAGCGAGAGGGAGATACAGAATCCGAAGCAGCTCCAGGCTCTGAGCTAGCTGTCAGCACAGAGCCCGATGCGGGGCTCGAACCCACAATCGTGAGATCATGACCTGAGCCGAAGCCGGACGCTTAACCGACTGAGCCGCCCAGACGCCCCCTGAGACTGTTACTCTTAACCCGAGCCATGTGTCTTGTCTTCTATTTATCTGAAGGCTGAGACTTTGGGCTCAAGTTCAGGGCAAAGCGGATTATGCTCATTGACCTTAAAGGGCCCAGTAGACGCCAGCTAAAATTAAAACACTCAGGCCAGAAATGCTCTCTAGGAGGTTAAGCAAAAAAAGGCAGAATTGGTATGTAGAAAGCACGTGAGTTTGCTTTTAAACACCCTCCAGAGGGGGTGATGGGCATGGAGGGGGGCACCTGTGGGGAGAAGCACTGGGTGTTCCATGGAAACCAGTTTGACAATAAACTATTATTAAAAAGATAAAATCTATTTTAAACTTAAAAATAAAATTAAAAAAAAAAAACACCTTACAGAATCATCAGCATAAAATGACAAGACTTTGGGAGAGAAAATCAGGAGGCCTTGGTGATTGATCAGACACAGGGCAGCGCAAGCAAGGAAGGCTGACTTTAGGACTGATGCCCACAAAGAGGAAAAGCAGGACGGCTCTTCTGATCTCTAGGATGTGCCCGAATGAACACCTCCAAGGGGTACAAAACTTTCCATGTTACATTACACACTTACCCTTTCCTCTCCCCTTTCTCCAAGTGATGCCCAAGTATTCACAGTTATTAACCAGTGAAATCGAGAGAATGGGATTTTTGCAAGATTTCTCTACTGTCCCTGAAAAACGGGTAGTTGTCCTTCCTTCAGGAGGCGCCTCAGAGCATTTTAACTCTTTTTTTCTTGTATTACTTCTCCTCGTTGATGAATAATATACATGTATTATGAAAGTATTTGTATGATACAAATTTACCTAAGCAATACAAGTATAATATATTTGTAAATACAGATCAAAGTGTACAGCTTTATGAATAAAGACAAATATGTTAAGAAGTAAAATGCGTGTCCCAACCACATTTCCCTCCCCTAGGAGGTCCCCACATGTCCCTTCCCAGAAAATCCCCGAGTTCCACCAAAACAGCCTCTGCCCGGGTGCTTATTACCATAGGTGGTTTTTTGTGTTTTCTTTTTTTAATTTTAGAAAGAGCTAGAGAGAGCATACACACCTGAGTGGGGAGAGGGCATAGGGGAGAGAGAGACAGAGAGAGAGAGAAGGGGGAGCGGAGAGAATCGTAGGCAGGCTCCACGCTCAGTGCAGACCGGACACAAGGCTTGATCCTTCCACCCTTGGATCATGACTTGAGCCAAAATCAAGAGTGAGACACTCAACTGACTGAGCTGCCCGGGCATCCCACCGCCCTGGCACCCCACCGTAGGTACTTTTAACTGATCTAGACCGTCACATAAATGGAATCATACAACATGAACTTTTTCACCTATGGTTTCATTCTCACAGCAAAATTTTAGGGGCATTCATTCTTTATTGTGTATACCAGTAGTTTAATCACCTTTTTGCATCAAAAAAAAATAGAATAAGTAAAATAGAATAACTAAATAAAATACATCTTGGTGCAGTTTCTTTGTGTCTGTCATTCTTGGGATGAGTTGTGCTTCTTGGTTTATAGGTTTATGGTTTTCATTAAATTTGGAAATTTTTCAGCCATTATTTTTTTTAATGTTTTCTACTTTCTCCCCTTTCTGGGTCTCAGATTACACATAGTGATATCTCCCAATATCCCATGGGTCCCTGAAGATTTCCAAACTTTTAAGTCCCTCCTCCTCTCTGAGTTTCCGTCTGGGTAGTTCCTATGGCTGACTGTTTGAGTTTGCTGACCTTCCCTTCCACAGTGTTTAATCTGTTCAGTCCGTTCAGGGAATGTTTCATTTCAGATACTGTATTTTTGGGTCACAGAAGTTTTATTTGGTCAGTTTTGAAATAATTTTCCTTTCTCTGCCAAGATTCCCCATGTTCTTTCCCTTTAATGCTCAAATGTCCGTCTAATAGCGCTTCTGAGCTCTTTGCTGGTTTTAATATCTGTGTCATCTTTGCATCTATTGATGCTTTCTGTCCTGATTATTTTCCTGTTCCTAATTTTTTAAATGTTTATTTATTTTTGAGAGGGGGGGGCGGGGAGAGAAGAGAGAGATGATTTGAAGCAGGTTCTGCACTGACCCCAGACAGCCTGACGCGGGGCTCAAACTCACGAACTATGACATCACGACCTGAGCCGAAATCAGCCGCTTAACTGACTGAGCCACCCAGGCGCCCTCGCCTGTCTAATGTTTTTAATTGTCTCCTGGATGCAGCGTTCTTGGGAGTCTAGATTTATTTTCGCTTTTTCAGCTTTTGCTGATAGGAGCCCTTTCTCCAGAGCTAGAGTAGCCCAGTCCCAAGTGTGGCGTTTCTGAGGTCTGAACTGAGAGCCTAACGCATCTGACAAAGTCCGCTCTGGCTGACTGGGACTCCCCTCCAATCTCACAGCCCCCCACCCTGTAGATGTTTTATGAAGCAAGGTTTCTTCCTAATAATGCACAGCTTACTACGAGCCGGAAGGGTCTAGGGGGCTCCGTGCAGAGAGCCGGAGCTTCTGTTCTGCACAACCGTGTTGTGCTTCGGTGCCCTGCCTCGCACACTCCAGCCCTCCTGGCCACACACTTGCAGTTCTGTCCTCTGCTCAGAAAGAAAGCTGCTGAGCGAGTTTACTTCTCCATGCTGCCATCCAGAGAGCCCCTCTGCCAGCACGCGGGGGTTAGCGTGACCATCTCCGTGTTCCCTTCCTCTCAAGGATCGTGGCCGTCCATTGACCCCCCAAAACCCTTTACCACATTCTTGTTTCCTGTTCCGTGCTTGTTGATGGCAGGAGGCTAAATTTGGTGTCTATTACTCTGCCATGGTTGTAACTAGATTGGCCACCTTTATTTTAAGTACCTACTGCCTTGGTCTGGTCTGTAGCCATCCATATGGAGCCCTCCCCCAGAGGCTGAGCCCTGATGAGGTTTGCATCTTTAGCACTTGGCAAGCATCTTAAATGGCCCTGAATGTAAGATGTTTAAATAAATTAATATTATCCATGACAACCATATATGTAGCCATTCAAGTTCTGTGTTATAGGCTGTTGAGAATTGCAATTAGTCACGTATATGGAATTGCAAGGTAGAGTCAAGTTATATGGTTCTATTGCTTAAATGGCAGCTAACATACCTATAAAAATAAGGAATGCATACACACAGCTCAAAATACAAAGCGTTTTAAAAAATAAAACTGAAAAAACGTAAGCCTTGTTTACTTCCTCATTCCTCTGACAACTGGTTCATCGGTCCTGAGACAAAGTCAGTAGCCGGTTTCTTCCCTCTCCTTCCAGAGGCGTCTTGGGCATTTACAGAAGTATATACATAGGAATCTCCTGCCGCCTAAATTGCATGATATGGACATTCTTCATAGTAATGGTCATTTTAGCCACTGAAGTCAGTGTGCGGACGTACTGTTTCAACTGTTTCTGTTGTAAGCCGCTTAGGTTGTTCCCAATTATTTCCCTTTTTTCCCCTATGGTTTATTTAGTTAGTTAGTTTGAGAGAGAGAGAGAGAGAGGAAGGGGAGGGACAGAGAGAAAAGGAGAGAGAAAATCCTAAGCAGGCTTCGCACTGTTAGCGCAGAGCCCAACGCAGGACTCAAGTTCATGAACTATATCGTGACCTGAACCAAACAAAGTCAAAAGTCGGACGCTTAACCAACTGAGCCACCAGGTGCCCCCAAGTGTTTTCTAAGACAAACATGCTGTGAGGAACGTCCTTGTCCCTATGTCATTTCACACAGAGGAGAGTATGTGTAAATAGAGAATGCAGGTGGGGTTTTTTGACGATACCTCATGTGTGTGAGGGGGAGGGGTTCTTTTGGAAACAAGTTTTCATGTATGTAAGTATGAGGACAAGATATTGTTCCGTTCAGGGTAACGAATCCGTTCATTACTTTCCTTTTTTTTAAATGCACATTTATTCATTTTGAGAGAGAGAGTGCGCGCACGAGCAGTGGAGGAGAGAGAGAGAGAGAGAGAGAGAGAGCGGAGAGAGAACCCCAAGCAGGCTCCCTGCCCAGCACAGAGCCCGCTGCACGGCTCAGCTCATGCGCCATGAGATCCTGACCTGCGCTGAACTCCAGAGTTGGACCCAGGCGCTCCCATTCCTTTGCTCCTTACATGATTAAGAAAATTTGATTTAATCCTTTAATAAGCTGATGTCAAAAATGCAGGTTGATACTTTGGGGAGGCCAAATAATAAAACAACGCAGCACAGAACCTCTGTGATCTGCTTCACGTGATTTCATAGTGCACGGAATACCCTTTATGCCTCACTCAAAAATCAAGTATCTCAGAAATGTTTACACTTTGGCAAAAGTATGTTTTTCCTTCAACCTCTTTGAAAATCCATAATATTTTTAGCAGAAGGAAATGATTTAATTTTCTTGTTTCTCACCATGAAATTTGTGTGTGTAATCCACAGACCATTATCGCTTATGGCAATGTTTATTTTCCACCTAGTTTTTGCCTTGTATATATTTTCATTTTGCTCTAGGAATTGAGGGAAAAGTTGGTGATTGGACATAGCGCAGCCCTGAGATGTGAGGGAAACACTCTTGGAAAATAGGATTCAGGTGCTGTGTCTGATCAGTTATGGAGGCAGGATAAAAACTATTAAATGTTTGGCTCCTCGAGGCATTGCAATGTCAAGAAAGACTTTTATGTGTTAAAAAAAATTGCCTCTTTCATGGAAAATTCGGATCACGTCAAGGCAGTCTTTTTCCTGAAATACCCCAAAGTATGTATAAACTACATACATTTTGGAAGAGAGTGTAAAGGTACATGAATTAATTAAAAGAGTAAAATAAACGCTGTTACACTCTCTAGAGGTCTGTGGGCCATGAGGTGCGTTCATGATTTTTCTCAAAAAGCCACACACCTTTAGTGACCCCCGTGATAAACGGAAAAGAGAATCAGCAGCTTCAAACTGCAGTAAAAAAGAAAAAAGCTAACAGCATGTTCCTCGCATTATGACCACACAGAGCACACTTCCTTCTTCACATTGTTCGGACCAGCGTTTCTCCGAGTAAGATCCTATTAGCAGTGATATATGCGGAGGAGGTCGGAGACGACCGTGGGCAGCAGGTAGTGCAAGGGCGGCCATATTTTACAATTTCATATACAAATCGCATATTTATTTTCACATACTAGAAAAATATTATTGGTTCATCATTCGATAGTTTGCTACAACTAAGCTAGAGTAAATGGTGTCGGAGCCCATTAGTTTAGACACAATTAAGTGAGAAGATAATATACTAAGGAATTAGAGATGGTCGTGTTGAGACCTGTAACAGTGCAGCTGAAATGACCGAGCAGAGCCACCTGCCGGCTCCCCCTGTGACCCTTGTCCTTGAGTTCGGTCTTTCTCTGCCCCCATCTGTGAGGACTTCATGCCCCAGACTGTGTACAGAAGGCAAAGGAGCTCATAAAAAGATGCTTAATATTATTCATATTAGTAAGATACAACTCAAAACCATTGTGAGACAGGACTAAGCCCTTGTTATAATGTCAGAGTGTGAGGGACTGATAACAGCGAGTGTCGGAGAGGATACGGAGCGACTAATGCGACCACGCCCACGCTCGTGGGAACGCACGTCAGCACTGCCCCTTAGGAAAACATTCCGTCAGCTTCCTGTAAGTCATATACCTTTACCATACGTCTCAGCAGCTTCTCTCCTGTCATCTACGCAAGGGAAAGGAAAGAAAAGATCCACACAAAGACTTGTGCTCAAACGTTCATCCTAGCTTTGTCCCCAGTAGTCAATAACGTGAATCTACCCAAGAGTCTGATGGCTGAATGGATTAACAAATTTGGGGACATTCAGATGAGTTCTCAAAGCAAACCAGATACAAAGACTACATACTCTCTGTATCATTCCTGTGAAATTCTAGGAAAGGTCAAACTATAGTGATCCCAGAGAAGTAGACCACAGAATTGTTATATAACAATCACCTGTATTACCTATACCAATGTCCAGAATTTAAAATTTAATAGCCAGCCTTTTCTAGCCTTACAGGAAAGAGAGCGTCCTCATACATTGCTGGTGGGATTATGACCTGGAGACAAGGCCAATTTGCCTTTGGTATAAAACGTGAAGAACTGTCTGAACCAACAAGTCTTCTTCGGGAGTTAATCTGGAGACTATAATTAAGTCTGTAATCAAGCTAGCTGATGTGAGCAAGATAATAATAATAATAATAATAATAATAATAATAATAATAATACTCCAAGTGTCCAAAATGGAACTCTGCTAAATGAATGATGGTGCGGGCACCCAACTCTTGACGTTGGTACACATTGTGATCTCACGGTCATGAGATCGAGCCCCGAGTCCGCCTCTGTGCGGAGCGTGGAGCCTGCTTGGATTCTCTCTCCCTCTCTCTCTTGCCCTCCCCTGCTTGCATGCCCACTCTCTCTTTCAAAACAGGTAAACAAACTTAAGAAATGAATGATGGTAAATCCATAAAACGGAATAGCATCAAGTGACATGAGATGTTACAAAGGTTTATACAAATGGCTGATAAATGGACTTACACAGGGAATATCAATAAAATGCAAAGAGTAAACATTGTAAGACTACATTCTTTTATCAGAATTATAGAAAAGTCAAAATAAATAACAAAAAATAAAACTACACTATCATATAATTATTTTACAAATGTATTCCTCATGAAGGGAGAAACAAAAATTGCTATTTCAAGAAGTTACATGTCAATTTGCAAATCACCCTACCTAAAACCTATGGGACTTGGCCAAAGCCCTATATTGAAAGGAAAACTCAGTATTAAATACTTTCATTATTAAACCAATAACCAAATAATTAAGGAAATAAAGCATTTATTTCAAAAAATATTAGGAAGAGGAAAGCAAAATAAATGTAAGGACAGAAATCTGGTAATGGCAAAAATGACAATTAATATTGAAAAAAATAAACTTGGAAGAATGAAATATATGTAGAAAGAAGCAGAGAAAATGGAAATTGTGAGTTTCAGGTAATGTCCTGAGTTCTCATTGTCCCCCTCCCCTTGGGGGCTGTGATATAACCCGGCGCCCTTACCAAGTGCGTCATCCCTTTTCCATTTGTAGGAAAATTTGAGCTGGTTTGAATATGTAGAAAACCTCATGACTTTGGAGTTGAGATATCAAATCCAGGAAACACACCGTATTAGACATACATTTGACTACATAGACATTTTTAACTTTAGGCAGCAAAACATTTACAAAGATGTGAAAAAAACCAAAACTCTACCAATAGGTGAAATACAAACACCGAACTGAATACGTATGTATTCACATGCACGTATGCACCCTGTGGAGCTGATACCGGTTAATATCCTCACTGTACAAACAATCATATACAAAATAGCATCTCTACACATAATAAATGGACCAACACTGTCAGCAGAAAACATGTGAAAACAAAAATACCAATGAATGATCAACATACTAATATACCTTATTGTCACTGCTTCTTTTGGTAAAAATAACACCGATTACCTATCTCTCCTCTCCCAGCTTGTAAAAGGCTAGCAAGGATTAGGGGTAGTTTGTGGTGACGAGGTTAGGGGAAAATGTAGCCCCTGCATAATGTGCTGTGGCAGGTGTTTACACCGGTCCCAACTTTCCCTGGTCTGCACATATCTGCTGACCCAACAGTTCTGTGTGTGAGAATTCACCGCAAAGAAACACCGGGAAAGGCTAACAAAACTGAACGTGTAACGGGTCTCATCACGTCACGGGCACAGCAGTGAGCATGCAACATAAATGTCCCCCCAAAAAGACACGTGTAAGTACATTACGGTTACTCGGTACCAGGCTAAACCAGACTGATTGAGGAAGATTCCCGTGAAAAATGGTTGAGATTTTTAATAGCACATTTTAGAGCTCAACTTGGTTTTAATATGAATGTAGGTATAGACATAAAGATGTGTGAGGATAAAAGTTACTGCCCAAGTATGAACAGAATTACTCCTTCTAGGGTGAATTTTTAACCCTATTTGCTTTGGCTTTATTTTCGTCCGTTCTATTTGGCATATTTTTTGTAACGAGCATATCTAATGCACATATCATGATACAAAATTATGTTCACTCTAGAAAATGGGCTAAAAGGAAATTCTGTCCCATCCCTTAAAAATGCCATCCAGATAAGCAGACTTAATCAAGGAAAAAACAGTTTTCCCAATAATATACAACGCTGGGAAGCGATAGGAAAGCATCCCATTCGCTGTGTTGAGAGTGGGCAGGCAGATCAGTACGAACTTCCCTAATGAGCAGCTGAGCAGTGAACAGCCAGAGCTTCTGTACAAGTCCATGTGCTCTGATTCACTTCCAGAAATCTAAGCCAGGAAATACCCAGAGATATAGACGAGGTTTATGGAGAAGGGTGTTGCATGCATGGTATTTTTTTTTTTTTGCCATTACAAATTAAAAATTGAAACCCCATACGTGTCCACAATAGTGAAGAATTGTTTATGAGTCTCTGACAATTCATTTAACAAATATTGGCTGAGTCCCCTCTTCGAGAGTCCCTGGGGTCTACTGTTGAGCAAAGCAAATACATCCCAAGTCCTGGAGCCCACAGCCCAGTGCCTCTCGTGGGAAAGACTGACAACCGGCTCCTTCCTCCACAAATAAGTTAGGTGCTGCTCAAGAATAGTTCAAGACACGAATGTGCATACACAATATCACTTTGTGATTGGGAATACGATAAAAAAGAGGAGCACAAACATGTGGGCATCTATTTCTTATCTCGAGAAGGGACCTGCTTGCCGAACGGGGGAGTTTCTCTGAGAGACAGAAAGGAGCATTTGTAAACCATCGGTGCTTAACAGAGAGGGAGGGTAGGTGGTGTAAAGCCCTAATGCCAGAACGTTCAGAAGCACTTTCATCAGAGCACTGAAGACAAATAAAGATGTACCCTCTCAAATAATAATTTAAATAACATGCAAATATAATCCAGTTTGGAAGAGGAAATTTCAAAGGTGCACCTCTAATAAAGTCAAAAACAAGGAGCTTGTGAACTTTCCTTTTTTCATTCCATAGCACCTTCGGCAAAGACTTAAATTTTCTTAGGGTTCTTTTTGAACCGTTGTTAGGGTCAAGTCCTTAACCAGTAATGCAAGTCTCTGTTGTTGGCTGCTAGGATCAGCAACATTTTTGGGGGGCAGGTCCACATTTTTTTAGGGATTCTAGACCTGTCCCGACATGGTAGGCTGAACTTGCTTCCAGGGCACGTGGCAAAGAGTTATACATTAATTGTGTGATCCAGGAAGTCCATGAAGACCATGCCCACCCCTTGTTTCCACTGGTTGGTTGTAACCATAGCAACCCCTTACTCCAGATCAAAGTTCAGGCGCTGTAGATCTTTATGGCCATGTTCATAGTCCAGTGGTCCTTGGTATAGTCCTTCCTATGAAGAGCAAGATTTCGTATTTTACAAGAAGCATTCAATTCCATTTCTGAATACTGGACTCCAAGTGGGTCCAAAACTATTATAAAAAGATTTTTTTTAAACATTAAGACCCTACTTTCCTGAGAAGATGCCGACAACAAGGAAAACACTCATGTTCTTATCTGGCTTCTTCACCAGCCTTGGGTCCTTCATCGTGGTCTGCTCCATGCTCGGGACCCAGGAATGGGTCAGCAGCAGCATTGCTATCAGTGACTCCTCTTCAAACGGTAGTCTTGTGGTCAACTACGGGCTTTTCCGTGGCACGAGTCGCCAAGAATTCAGTCATGGACTTGAGGAATCACAAAAAGCCTTTGAAGGTAAATGATAAATCAATCTGGACGGGGGCAGTGAGGCCGGTTAGCTGGGTAAGACCCAGGTCATCTTCCATTTGGGCCAAATAACTGTTCAAAAATTGCTCTCTTTCTAAGTGTTGAGATGGCATGTAGGAATGAGGATATATTTTTAATTTTGAAGATTCACCACATTATTATTTTAGCTTCCTCGGTTCTGGTTGTGTCTATTAGCACCACGGTCCAAATAATTCTGGCAGAGGCTATGTTTAAGTGATACTACCAAGTCTACTGAGAAGTAAGGAAGTAAGTAAATATATGTAGCAGGAGTACGGTATCCCACACAGGAGAATGGTAGGAAAAGTCTGTTTCATTGTAAGGACTGTGGATCTTTCTTTGGAGTCGCAGTCTCAGTCCAGAACTTCATTGGCGGCATCTTCAAAAGGAAAAACCAAAGTGGAAGATGTGATCAAGTTCTCCTTAGCTCTCCAGTTTGTTTCTTTAATCGACTTGAATTTGAATTTTTACCTCCAAAACATCTCATTTTTTAAGATGTGGTATTAAATTTCTGTTAATTCCATTAATTGCGCCCCCCCCCATTTCTTATATAATAAGGCTCTCCTCTCTTAATGGATGGAACAGAAAAATTCATTGAGAATGATGCGTTGAATTTAGCTACTTTTTGACTTTTGGAGATTGAACATACACCACTACGTTTTCAAAAATTAAGAGCAACATTTGTAACTTATTTAGCCCCTTGAACGGACTTTGCGTTAAACAGTGTTGCATACAGGTAGACAGCCATTATCAGCTGTGACACAGTCATTACCTCTTGACTTGTAAATGTGCACGATTTTCTGTCTCATACACATGTAATATTTAGGTTGAGTTTGAGCCTTAAACTCAAGCCTTTAGTCTGCGTTTGAGCGATGTAGTTGTATTTGGAGGTTATAAAATTCGTCTGTTAGACATTAGCAAGAACAACGTCTCCTCCAATGTGTCAGAAATGTTACAGCCCTCCTCCAGCCCCGACCTCAGCTTCTCAGGGAAACGAGGACTATTCCTTTCACAGCGTCAAGGAGCTAAGACTTTCCAAGATCCAGTCACACATTCAGGATGTGAATAGCATTTTCAAAACCAGAATGTGTACTAGCTCCTAAATCTCCAGACATATTTAAAAATATTTTTTTAAATATGAGCTAGGAGCCTGCGAATTTTTTAATTGCCATGCTGTGCCTGTTTGGAATCAGTTGGCTCCAATCAGTCGGCTTCAGTGAGAGCCCAGGGTACCTGTGTCAGGAAAGCTCGGAGGAAGCAGCTCTGAAGCCCTGTGAGGGGGCAGTGGGCACCGGGGTGTGGAGCGGGCAGGGCTAGGCACAGGCAGGGACAATCCTGAAGGCTCAGGACCGACTATTTGCATTTGCTTTGCCTGGCTCCCTGCTCTCACTGTTAGCGCCGGCCTCCGGGTGCTGTCGAAGACAAACCACGTCTCCATCAGGGAGGGTGCACAGGTCAAGGGCTCTGGCTGATGTCTGCTAAGGGCTCCCCAGAGCCTACGGGGGTTCCCTTGCTGATGGTTTTTCCAACCCTTGAACTCAGAGCACTTGTAAACAGTCCTCTAAGTAGGGAACAGTCCTGTGACTAGGACGTATGTCATGCTGTTCAGCTGTTTTCCCTGGGGAGCAGAATTGGAGACAGGTAGGCGGCTGTCCTGCTGGCTTCTCATGACCCTGGGGCTCATCTCAATTCAGCAGCCAGTCATCGGTGGTATAGTAAGATCTGTGTAAATGCCACTTCCTTCCCCAGCAGTGAGGGGCCAACAATTCTGTTTACGATGCTAACCAGATCAGCCTCTGGGCCAGGATGAGGTCACACTGAAGACCTCCAAAGAGGTTCATATTGCCAGGCTTGGCTACAGTTCTGCAAGGGACGGATCATACAGTGTCCAGTGGGCCTGTAGATTCTGAAATGACAGCACAGCAGGAAGGGAGCACGGCTGATTTTGACACGACAGAAGAATCCAGCCACTGATACGTCAGCTTGGAAAGCAAACTTTCAGCCTGACCGTATCTACCGGCTTCCTCTAGTGGTATCTTGGTTTGGTCAATATCCAGATGAAAAGTTACGGCCGTGAGTCTACCAGTCAGCACTTTGTTCTTGCTACTCCAGAAGTTCTGGATATTGAATTTCAGTCCAAAGCACTTCCCTGAGCAGCTGTTCCATGAGGGAGGGGCTGGGGCTTGGTGAGCTCTCCCCAGCACCCATCTAGAGAAACCTCCACGTCCGCTAAATCAGGGGGGTGCAGGTCGCCATAAGAGCAAGGGAGAGCTTCCCCCAATCTGCAATTGGCTCCCTCCCCCACCAAAAACTGGCCCACTTTTCTCTTTTCTCCACCCACCCAGTTTGTTCTCAGGGAACCCAGAATTGCACTGGTGCCCCGAATGGACAATAAACAGAAAAGTAAATCTGTTGCAAAAACCACTGATTTGCAGGGAGATGAACAAAAGAGGCTTCTTTCTTCCTCGGTACTCCTCATGGTCCAGCCCTATCCCGTAGAGACCTATATTTTTTCAAGGACGAGCAACTTATCACTTGTCCCCAGAGACATGACCACCCTGGGTCAAGGGACATCACAGTGGAAAAGGCATTCTGCCTCCTTCTCCCCGAGAGAACCCAGATACATTTCCCAGAGGCTGGGCGTGCCCGCTGGGACTTCTTGGAAGATCTCAATGGCCCAGCTGGTCAGGGGCCACCAGGGCTGAGGGGCCACCAGGCCAGGCTCTGTGATGACCAGGTGCTTGAGGAGCGGGTGGAGGCAGTTCCCACCCACCCACAAAGCCACCGGCTCTCCCCCGAGCTCTGAGGACTCCTGGGAAACCAGAGCTAGAGGGACCAGATGGCTAGTGGGTCCCGAAGAGTTAAAGCTCTATGCCCAGAAAGCCCGGATGCCCGAGTGACCCATTTCTGCACCTGCCCACGGCCCCCAGCACATTTCTGCCTCCCAGCTGTGGGAGCCGTGGCCTCTTTCCTGGGGTGGCCAGAACCCGGGTGATTGGTTCCAACTGTGAGGTGGCTTCCCTGATTCCAACGCTTGGCCCTAAAAAGGAAGAGAAAAGAACGGAATGTATTTGCTAATTTTGTCATCAGGGAGCAGCTGTCAGATGCGATGGGGGTTTATTCTATTTCATTCTCGCTCACTCTTCCCGAATTTCCAGCTTTCATGGTCTGAGTTCCGGGCCAGGAGGGGGCTGGGGGAGAGAGCTGTCATACCTGTGCGACAGGAGATTCAGATGCTGAAATAGAATTTTAAAACACGGCAGTTAAAATTAAGATAAATTGCTACGTCAACACAAAGAAAAGTCTGAGTCAGTCTCCAAGTTGACTCCCTTTTGAAAAATCGTGTCTGTTAGCTCTCACCAACAGTCAAAAACAAAGCCTAACCTAACTGTCACTTTCTAGTTTACTCCGAAAAAGCGGCACGTTCGCCAGTTGCGAATGCACGTCCATTTACAGTTTTTAACACGTGTCAAGAGCAGATCTATTCTCCAGGATAGAGATGACATTTCCTCCACACTGAAATGTCTTCTTTTCTAGTTAAGTATCCAAATTATTTCTTATTGGCTAAACCCAGAGTTTATTCGGTTCCCAGCCCATTTCTGATTAGACCTTCCAGCTTCCTCCTTGGTGCCCAGGGAAAAGCGATTCTTCCTCATGGAGACATCTGGAAACTCCCGGAGCCTGCACCCCAGAGCAGGCATGTCCTGCTTCCTGCTTTTTTCCTCCTCGGACTCTGGGGTCATCATCTACCAGGTGTGAATCTGGTGTGTGCCACACGGGAGCAATGAAGATCCCTGACTCTCGGCCTGAGCTCAGGGCCCGAGGAACAGCCTGGCCCCAGGGCCGCCGCCCAGGACAGGTGGTGCCCCGAGGCCAGGTGGCCCATCGGACCCTGGCCATCCCCACCCAGACAATGGGCGGTGGCAGGGAGGACCACATGCTTACAGTAACCTATGCCATTAGATTTCTAACCTGGGATGCGTCACGCAGAGCGGTGCTGAGCACATGGCCCTGCCCGTGGGTCATTAGCAGAAGCCCGGGTCCCACTGGGTACCAGGGGACTGGACGTGTGGGAGGTGAACTTCGCCCTCAGGCCCGCCTCTCGCCGAGGAGCAAAGTGCACTCTAGCCGAGGGCTGTGACATCATCGTGTCCGTGCTGCGGGGCTGGGAAGTCCCCTCCTCCGCCCTCCGGGCTCTCCCACGGCTCCCAGGGAGACACAGGGTCAGTGGTCCCGTCTCCGCTCTCCGTTTCCCCCGTTTGGTTTCCGCAGCCTCTCGCTGTCCACTGTCCAGTGACGGGAAATGGGTCTCCCTCCCGGAGTAACTGCTGATTAACAAGGACAAGAAATCTGAATTAACATGTAGATGTTCGGAACCGGAGAGAGGAGAGGGCGGCCCAGGCCGCCCCGGCTCTCACCGGGACAGCTGTGTCCTTCCGGCCAGCGTGCTGTGAGGCTTGAAGGCACAGTAAAGCGTGTACAGAGCCAGGCTCAGGCAGGCAGGAGCTTTGGAATCACGCCACACAAAGAACATTCCGGAGACGTGGGCTGTTCATCACATTGCGGTTTCTGTCTCTCTTCAAACACCTGGAAAGGCTGCAGGGCAGAGAGGGGCAAGCGGGTTCCCTGTTGCTCCGGAGGGAGTGTGAGGAGCCTGGGCGGACGCCCTGGAGAAGCCCCTCCGGGCACAGCACGACAGAGAGATTTTAAATCGTGGAGGCCACACAGCGGTGAGAAGGAGCTCCTTGCAGAGAGAGGGCCCTTGCTGCCAGGACGCACGTCAGGAGGCCTGGCCGCTTCCCCCTGGTGGGCACGAGGCCCGGGGGCTTCTGTTTTTGAAGGACTGTGGACCAGAGACAGAGATAAGGAGGCCCTGAGCCGGGGACAAGTGATGTTTCCTGGCCTTTCTGGTTTCTGTTCTTTAAAGCTGCTGTGCGGTGGGGCTGGGAGCGGCTCCCTCGCTCTCCCGGGGGCCCGAGAAACAGGAATGGAAAGAAGGCGGCTTTCACTTTCTCTTACCAGCTCCCTCGTCATGGTCCTCACATCCGGTGGCTCCCAGGGATTTTGTTAGCGTATTACTAAGAACTGGGAAATCTTGTCTGCTGATTACCTTTTCTGTACGTCACCAAGGCGTTCATGGGACATCTTGGTAAACACTAGTTAATGTGGTGGCAGTCACCCAAGGCCCTAAAACACACTGACAGCCTTTAGAGACGTTTTGTAAATTCATGGCTGGGTAGGTGCGGGGACAGCACGCCTCTGGTGTCTGGTCATCTGGTGCTGTAAACAAAGGGGCGAGCGGAGGAAGCAGGTGCGCGGGGAGGGTGTCTGGCTGCGATTACAAACAGCAGCCTGGTAAAAGCAGGAACTGATGGCGAACAGCCTAGGGCCTCTGTGTTTCGTTTGGCACAAGTGTGTGTTCATGTCTGGAGCCCCTTTGCACTTAAGAGAGAACGCACGTTTTATCAAACGCTGTTAGAACTCAGAGGAATTCAGCGCGGACAGAATTCTGATGGCTTACCCAAGGCCCGCCCTCAGCACGCATTCGAGCCGCATGGGCACAGGGAGCTCTCTGGCTTGGGGAAGGGGAGTCGAGAAGTGTAGAGACCCCTCCCTTGTGCACACAGCCATCATCCGCCTGCCTCCAGGGCCAGGCACCTGGTCACCATCAGCCCCTCCCCTCCTGAGGCTGAGCTCCAAAATCTCAGCGTTTACCAGATCCTCTCTGTCACAGGTTTTCAGAGTGGCCCCCTGTAAGCGTCCCCGAGTGGAAGCATAGTAGAACTCTGAGTGAGGGGACGCTGTCCATGATGATAACTCCCATTGGCAAGCATCTGAGGCCAGAATGCACTGAGGAAACTTGTCCAGCCCTGGGGCAGCCTCATCCAGGAGGACACCCTCTTCTTGGGGAAATTGAAATTGGGATGGTCCTGTGGTTCCACACATTCAAGGGGGGCCCAGAGCATCCTGAGGCCCCACCCCTCCCTGCTCCCGCACACCCAGATGCTCTCCGTGATCCTAACCCTGGTGCCCAAGTGGATGGAGTGCAGGGAGCCCCCGGGGTGGCGGGGAGTAGCTGTCTGTCTATAGGGTTGGTGTTTGCATTCTGTGCTCTGTGCTGACCAAACACTGCTTTAGTTTTAGGCAAGTTGAACAGTTCTTCGCGAAGAACTATGCACCTGCTGGTCATCCTGCTCCTGGTGCTCAGCCTGTGTGCGTCGCTGCTGAGTTCCGGCTTCACCTTCTACAACAGCATCAGCAACCCCTACCAGACGTTCCTGGGACCCGTGGGCGTCTACACCTGGAGCGGCCTTGCTGGTGAGTGTGGCCGGGCACACCCTGCGCTCTGCTGAGAGGCACGTCCCCTGTGCCACTCCGGCACACGCGTGAGAGCACGCGGTCACAGCCCAAGCGTAGGGATCAAGGAGACCGAGTATGTGCCAAGCTGTGTGCTGCGGCCTGGGGTTTCTTTCTGCATATCTATGGCATTATTAAGCATCTTTGGAAATAAAATGGTTTTACGTGCACTGGTGAGAGGCAAGGGCCCAGATGAGGGCCCTTAAAATATATAACAGATGCCAATCTCTGCTTCCAAGTACAGAACATAAGGAGTTAAACAGGATGCTCCTCAATCAACAAAACATTCCCCTGTGACAACAGAACTCCTGCTGTGTGCTTGACTCCAAGTGAGGTTCTGTATAATGTATAGAGGTGCACATGCACACGCATACACAGGTGTGCACACACATATACACAGATCTGCATGCACATACACAGGCATGCACACACATGTACATACATACACAGGTGTGCACATGCATACACAGGTGTGTGCACACATATACACAGATCTGCACACACATACACAGGTGTGCACACACATGCACATACATACACAGGTGTGCACACACATACACAGGCGTGCACACACATACACAGGCGTGCACACACATATACACAGATCTGAACGCACATACACAGGCATGCACACACACATACACAGGCATGCACACACATATACACAGGCATGCACACACATGTACATACATACACAGGCGTGCACACACATATACACAGATATGCACACACATACACAGGCATGCACACGCATGTACATACATACACAAGTGTGCACACACATACACAGGTGTGTGCACACATACACACAGATCTGCACACACATACACAGGCATGCACACACATGCACATACATACACAGGTATGCACACATGGGTGCACACACATACATACACACATACACATATGCACACAAGCATGCACAATTCTGCATGCATGCACACAAACGTATGCACATACATATGCACAAATGCACACGTACATGCATGCGGACACACACGTGCACACATACATACACATGTACACACATGCACAGATGCACATACATGCACCGGCATACACACACATGCACATACATACACAGATATGCACACACATACACAGGCGTGCACACACATACACACAGGTGTGCACACACATACACAGGCGTGCACACACATACACAGGGGTGCACACACATGCACATACATACACATGTGTGCACACACATACATACACACATACACATATGCACACAAGCATGCACAATTCTGCACGCATACAACCGTATGCACATATATATGCACAAATGCACACGTACATGCACGTACATGCATGTGGACACACACCTGCACACATACATACACATGTACACACATGCACAGATGCACACACATGCACCGGCATACACACACACACCGAAGCATCAGTGCACACATGCGTACATAGATGCACATACACAAACATGTACACACAAGTGCACACTTACTCTCCTTTTCACCTCCAAGCAACAACAGTCAGCGTGGGCTAGAACCCAAACATGACACATCTGCGTGGCTGTGTCACAGAGAACCGCAAAGAAGGTCATTTAGAGAATCTGGGGCCAACACCCTTCTTGTGGGTGACGTGTGAGCCCTGGCTGATTCTGTGTGGTGTGACTTGCTTGTTTTACTTGTTTATTGGTCCAGGCTGGGGTGAGGGGTGCAGTGCAGGTGGGAAGTGGGTCCCAGCCCGAGTCCCAGAGCGTGCGGCTCTCCCTGGGTCTTCACCAAGCTCAGCAGCTGCCGTCGATGCCGCAGGCACGGCCAGTGGGGGCCCTCTCTGCCCTCGCCAGGTGGCCAGGCTGCTTCTGCTCCCTCCCTGTCTCCACCATGAAAACCTGACCTCAAGAAAGGATCTGAAGAGGTCTGTCCTCCCTGTGGGAGGACTCTGGACGAGGCTTCGTGTAAGTCCCATGCAGTGCATTTTAACCCAGGCCAGGAACCTTCAAGCCCAGGAAAGGCGGTCTGGTATCAGGAAGCCTCACGGAGGACTCTGGGCAGCTTCCTTCTGTCCTTCTGGGAGAGGCCATCCTTGCGCGTGCCTGATTCAGGTGGCAGGAAGAGGTCCCGGGTGTCTGAGCTGTGGCTCTCAGCAGTGACGAGCTGGAGAAGAACTGGGCTCTCGGGGGAGGGGAGCCCTGGCTGGAGAGGGGCCGGTGGTAAGGACATATCCACCGTCTTCAGGCTGATGGTTGAGGGGACGCATGAGCCCACCCGGACGGCAGGGGGAATCCATGCAGCTCTAGGCTCAAAAAAAGGATGCTTTTAAGACTTCAATTCACAGCTGGTCAGCCAGGCCAGCGGCGGGGACCAGGAGCACATGCACGGCCGCACAGCACACTCAACCCTCGGCTCTGAGGATTTGGGGTCTGCTTTAGCCACATTCACACCCGACTTGCCCTTCCCTTTCTTCCATGCTTGTATTAGCCGGTGGTTTAAACAAGTGAGTCTCCCAACTTAATGGGCCGCCACCACGGGCCAGGCCCAGAGCACAGTGGAGTTTCTGCATCAGCTCTCCCCAAGAGCCAGGCTAAGGGACCCGCTTACAAACTCAGATATCCTCACCCAAAGGCCAGGCTTCCTTTCCCCAAGCCCCTTCTACCAGTAGAGCTCACCTCAGTCACACCAAAGGCAAGGCTCATTGGCACTCTTTGGGGGGAAAAAATTATTTTAATTTTTTGCTCTTGTAATTGACAAACTAAAGAAAGCAGCAGCTTCAGATACAGCTGGATCCAGGGTCTCGGCCCACGCCGTCAGAACGGACGCCTTGCAGTGCTTCTCTCTCAATTTTCCCAGTGTTCTTTCTGGCGTGAAGCAGTGGACAGGTCCCCTTAAAGGCCGATGGCAGCCAAGAACCCCAGAAGGAAGGCCTTCTTTTCCCCCCAAATCTGACTCTCCCTGGAATTGTCCTTGCGCAGCCCTGAAGGGACCTCCACGGCCGTCAGCAGGGTTGAACTTCCAGGCTGACTCACCTGACGGCTTGGATGCCTGACCCCTGGGAGCTGGGGGCTGGGCACATCTCTAAGAGGACAACCAGGCACTAGCACCGGAAGATGGGCTGCGGGGTCATAGGGACGGAAAACGGGATGATGCCACCACTCTCTAGCCTGCGGGCCTCAGAGTCCTTTGCCTCGTGAACCCGGTTTTCTGCATCGCTGGAGCCCAGGCTCATTGTCCCCACAGCCGAGGATAAGCGGGCTCTGCTCATGCCAGAGGCCGACAATATTGGTGGCCGGTGGCCTACCCCCCTTCCCCCCCATCTACTTGTAACAACAAAGAATTGTCTGGCAGGGAGAAAGATCCTGTGGCCTGTCTTTCCTGGCTTGGGGCAAGTTCGAACACAGAGAAGAGTCTGCCTGGGGGCGGGAGGCAGGACAGGAAAACAGTCTGAGACGTGTCAGAAGGTCTGCGTTCTGGCAGGGGCCACAGGGAGAACTTTGTGGCATCGGCCTTCGTGTCTAGCCTCCTCTGAACGCCTCCCCCGACGGCCTCTTGGTCCCGGCACCCTGGGAAGCCAGACTTTTGCCCTGAGTTTGCCTCCGGGGACCCCCGATGCTCTTCACCTAGGCTTGGCGTGCACACAACACAGTGAAAACCACTTTTCCGAGAGGTTCTACCTGCAGAAGGGATTTATGCACAAAGATGCCGTTGACATAGCCATCTTGGTGGGAGACGTGGTCACCCTGGCCAGGCCGGCATCCGGAGCTCTTGAGCCCCAGGGAAGTGCCACGTGCCCCCATTTCGGCTGGATCTTAATGAACTCCTCCCCCCTGGCTGCCGGGAAGAGGAAGTGGGCTTCGTACCCTGGTCCTGGAGGAACAGGAGTGGATTCTGCTGTGGGGAGAAAACAGCAGTGTCACCTCCCAGCCTGTGCCATCTGACCCCAGCCTGCCCTGAGCACCACACCGGCCTGGCGTGGCCTGACCCTGGCCACGGGGGGTACAACCCTGGGATGGGAGGATGTTGGAGCCTGAGAGAACGCTCCAGGTTGTCTGCCCCGACCCATTTGATCCTCAGCAGAGGAACCCAGAATGCAGAAAGTGACATGGCAGGTCCCATGACCTGAGGGTGACAGGCCGGGACTGGAGACAGTGTCCTGAGCCTTCGGGAGCTCCCGTTTCTACCTCCGTAAAGCCCCCATTCCGGGAGGCTGGAGCAGAGCCAGGGCGAGGCGTCTCCTTCACACAGGGGCTCAGGGCAGCAACCCTCTAGTTCAAACCAGAGCCCAGCACCTTCCACCGAGGGAAAAGGTATGTTGACCCTGTGTTCACCCTGCTCCTTTGTGACTAAGCTTCCGTCAGAAATTTCCCAAGAGCGTAATGAAGGATCGTTGGAGTGTGCGATGCACAGAGCATCAGAGAGAGCTCTTGTTCGTACAAAGTCCTGAGAAGTAAAACCGTCACACGGAGGATGAAGGTCCGCCACCAGGGACTGTCAGAGCCCTCCCCCCACACAAATGCCCCCGAGTTAGGGCCTCCGGAGGCTCAGGGAGAGTCCCTGGGCGTGGGCTGCTGCCAGGACATGCTGACCCCACCGTGTCTGCCTGGTACTGAGCAAATGTTCCCAGAGATGTGCATACGTCATCTCCGTCAGCCTTGGGTCATCGCATCAGCTCAGAGGGAACCCGTGCCCTTTGGCTGTCGCCCCCTCCCTGCTCCCAGCCCAGCCCCGTTCCAACCAACCACGAGTCTGCTCTTTGCCTCTAGCTGGTCCCCTTTGGAAGGCGAGGAAAGAGGTCCAAGAAGTGCACAGATCACCCAGGGCCGTGAGGCCCGAGTTCCAGAGCCCAGTTCTCTCTGACTCCAGGACTCTGTTCCCCATCGGGGCCAAGGGGCTGTCCAGAGTCAATACTGAGGCCCATTCTCCAGGGGAGGACGTTGTGAAGAAACAAAATGGGAACATAAGACAATTAAAACATTCTAAAATGAGTTTATGGGATGCCTGGGTGGCTCAGATCGGTTAAGTGTCTGGTTCAGGTCATGATGTCACGATTTCTTGAATTTGAGCCCCACATTGGACTCCAAGCTGACAGTGCAGAGCCTGCTTGGGATTCTCTGTCTCCCTCTCTCTCTGTCCTTCTTCAACTTGCACTCTTTCTGTCTCTTTCAAAATAAGAAAATAAACTTTAAATCATATAAAAATAAAATAAAATGAGTTTAGTAAGGAGACCCTTCCTGATTAAATGCCATACTCCATGTGTGCGGAAGGAAAGTCGAGCCTCTGAGCCAGCGTTCAAGGCTCTCTGGGGTGATCTCCTCCTTTGTATTCAGTGCTCAGGATCCTCAGATCGGGTCGCCATCATCTGGGTCCTTTCTCGCAGTCCCGGATGCTCTGAGCTCACTGCCCCACCCCCCGGCGGGTTTGTGTAGACTTTGTCTTCTGCTTGCAATGCTGTGTCCTCTCAGCCTCTGAATCCTTGTCATCTATCCAGAACTCTCTAGAAAGCTTCCTGCTGACTCTCCTGTCTACTCATTCTCGTGTTCATTCAGCACAGCTCTGTGTGCACCTGGTATGCAGAGCAGACCCTTTGGAAAGAGCTTGCGTTGCATGTTTGCCCTTGGCCGGATGCTGCCCGCACAGTCTTTCGCATTTCGTGCCTAGGATCTAGCTCGTGTCTTTTTTTTTTAATACCCTAACACCTAGAAGACCATAACACCCCCCCCATAAGTGTAGATATTCTGTGAATGCCCATAGAGCACGTGTTCCATTAAGAAAGAAAGTGATATGTTATATGTAAGTGATGAATCACTAAGTTCTACTCCTGAAACCATTATCACACTATATGTTAACTAAAGTGAATTTAAGTTTAGAAAAAGAAACAAGAAAGTGACATGAAAAAATGCATCACCGTATTGTTTACGAAACTGAATCTTCTTTCCAGCCGTCTTCGTTTTCTTGGCCATGATACTGTTCGTGGTGAACACACAATTCCATCTTCTCTCGGAAGAGCTGGCCCAGACGCTGTACCCACTGCACCCGATGGCCACCTACAAAGGGACGACCCACAGCTACGGTTACTCGTTCTGGCTCACACTGCTCGTCCTTCTCCTAAGTGCCGTCACCGTGGTCATCATTGTTTTCTACCAGAAGGCCAGACGGCAGCGGAAACAGGAGCAAAGAAAGCCAATGGAATGTGCTCCAAAAGATGGAATTTTATTCTGAATTCTACGTTATGTTGTTTTGTCGTTACGTCTATTCTGTTATACTTCAGCCCGGAGCAGTTACTGGCTAGCCTGTCTGGACAATCCGCATGGTTACGGGCAGTCCTGCTGGGCTGTCACTTTGCGATAGATTTGGTATCTCATGACACTCCATGAATGTTGTACCTTTGACCACGTCTCTTCCCTCTAGGCTGGGGACTCTGAAAGGGAACTGTGTCCAGTCCCTGCAGGGTTCTAAGCAGTAGAACAATTCCAAGGCCATGGATCCTTCCAACCCGGTCTCACTCTCTAAGATACTAAAGGTTTGTGGTGCACACCTTTACATCGAGTAGCTCAAAGCACTTGAACACCTGTGATCTCCTCCTCAGGAGGGACCAGGTATTTTTATTGCACTGTATGAACGAAGACTTCCAGATACAGAGGGATTCAGAACTCATCTTCCCAGGACCAGGTGTTGGAGGCAAAAGGAGGGCGAGGCTTTGGGCTACGTGCCCGGGTCCGTGGGGCCCCTGGTTGCTGACATGATTCAAAGCCAGTGGTGGGTAGAAGTGCTCATATATACTCTTCAAACCCATTTTTGAGGTGGCGAGGTGCAGTTTTTATATGGAAAAGACTAGGAAGGGAGAAGATTCAAGAAAGACAAAAATGATAGTCCTACAGCCTTCACGTTAGGGAAGCTTTGGTTTGAAAGGATTTGCGGTGAATTAGTCAAATGAAAATGTCACATTGCAACAGGCCCTGGTAACTGACCCTTTGCCGTTGACACCGTCTGGCTACTTGGATGGGAGCGTATGAGGTCTCAGCGAATTCCGGCTTAGAGCACAGTGGCTTTCCGGCATTCCCCAAGTCGGGGCCAAGGCAGGCACTGTACACAGATGCTGGTTTGCCCTCTGAGAACAGGTGGATAAAATCGGTTCAGAGTCTCATATGAGAACACAATGGGCAACTAGGAAATTTTTGGACAGCTCCCAAATGGATTAGACCTACTTCGCCAGTATGATATTCTTCCAGAAAATCTCTTTGAGGATCTTTTGGGCTTGAACATCCCAGTAGTCAGCCAGATTGAACACGGACAGGATTCTGAAATAATAACCCTGTCACATCTTGATGGAACCAAAGCAAAACAGAGCAGGAGTCTGTCGGTGTAATTTACAAAGCAGCAGCTCTGTGGACGGAAAGGTGTATCCTTTACAAAGCTATTAGGGATTCATGACCTTCTTGTCTACTATTTTTTCCACAATCTGTCATAGAAATAATATTTTTTCGTCAAGAAACATGAATTGAATACCTGTGATGTGATCAGTCGTAGGCCAGCCTGGGTACCTGCCCCCCACGGCACTTACTGTGGAGAAGTCAAGACTGACAATCCAAAAGCAGGTGTTACATTCCACATAAAACAGGTACTTAGTCACAAACTGTGCTCATTCGCTGAAAGGTCCGTTCTCTATAACCACCCACCCCAAAGCCAAGGCTACTCTAATAAAGTAACATTGAACATATTAAAAATATGATTCTCGGGGCGCCTGGGCGGCTCAGTTGGTTAAGCGTCTGACTTCAGCTCAGGTCATGATCTCGCGGTTCATGAGTTTGAGCTCCGTGTCAGGCTCTATGCTGACAGCTCAGAGCCTGGAGCCTGCTTTGGATTCTGTGTTTCCTCCTCTCTCTGCCCCTTCCCAATTACACACACTCTCTCTCGAAAATAAATAAACACTAAACAAACAAACAAATAAAAATATGATTCTCAACAGTGAAAATGTTCTAAATTCTTTGAAGCTAAAAACATTTATGTTATTTGAAGGTTTAATTTTATACCAGAGTTTGATAATGCAGACGAGTGATGGAAGAGGAAACAGACATGGGTAACAGATCCATGCAGATGGACCGCTAACCAGGCAGGTGCCCCATCTGTGTTAGTGCAAAGGACATCGTAGGATATGAAGACTGCATTTATTCATCTCAATGTTTGAGCGGAGCTTGGTTTTCTTCCGGGACAAACTATCTCATTCCTTCTACCACAGATGACCTATGAGGAACCATTTGAAAGAGGAATCTGGTACAGGGAATGACGTTTCACATTACTGGAGATGCAGAGATAGGTCTCTCACTATGTCTGAGATAGAAGGTAATGAAAGTGGGGGGAGGTGTATTCTTTAGAAACCTTGTTAAGAAAGAACAAAGTTTGCCGACCACTCAGACGTAGATGTAATTCGCTGTTCTAAAATTACTTAATAAATGGGCATCACATTTGTTGTGACGGAACCACAGGAAACACCATGAGGGCCTACGGGATTAGAATTCCATGGAATTAGAATGTTCCACTGGTCATGATATGATCCCCTGACCCACGGGGTCCTCTTACGATGAGTTAGAGGACAAGGTTCACTCCCATTTGCAGAAATAAATAGATGATGCAGAATATTGTGCCCTTCAATTTTTTAAGAACACAGGGTCCATGATGCTGATTTTAGGAAAAATAATACCTCACACTGATGTCAGAGTGATGAGTCTCCCCACAGTGAGATGTCAGCAAAGCGTGGCTGGAGGCCAGGCAACCTCCAGGTGAGCTTTGCTACCATTATTATAATGGTATTTGATGATCTCAACAAACCCCGTGGTTAAGCAGGCCAGAAACAATCGTCTCCTTGGATGTGACACTTTCTAGGGTCTACACAGCGTCCTTACGGCCAGTCCCGCGTGGCCATCTAATATCGGTACTCTCGTAAGCGACAGGCGGCCAGAAGGGTAGACATATCAACAGCCCTCTGCCTTCTGAGGCTGCTCGGCCTCTGGGAGGCCCTGGGAGTCGGCAGACTGCAAGGGACAGGCAGGCCCCGAGCACATGTCCTGAGCGAACTGGCCTGCCTGCACCTGGCCCGTCTGCCTCGTCACCGAAACCGGCCGCAGACCGTGGACAGGGAGCCAGCTTCGCGGCTGCCTGATTCTGCAGTCTGATCGACGCATGGCATGTGTGGGAGGGGATGGTTCACGGGCAGGAGGCTTTCTGGTTCCGAAATGGCAGCGCAGAGACCGGCCCTTGGTCCCCGAGTCACACTCAGGATGCGCTCCTGACACTGGAACCCAGAACCCCCTGGGGCCGTGCAGGCAGATCCTTCAGTGAGTGTGAAAGGCGGATCCTGCTCCCCATCCTCACGCCCAAACACCCAGCGCTCAGGAGGCGGAGACCCAGCTGGAGGCTCCATGTATAAACTGCTCTGGCATCTCAGAGCCATCCCAGTGACGGCCCCTTCTGAGCTTCCGTTTCCTCAGGAGTCAAAACTAAAATATAAAGAACAGAAATGACAAATCAGTGTAGGACTGAGCAGGGAGGTTCTGGCGTCCGGCTGCCTGGGGGTGAAGAAGTTACTTCATCTCAGGGAGCCTTATTCTAATCATCTGTGAAATGGGACCATAATACACAGGCTCCCGCTCTCAGAGTTGTGGGAAAGAGCCCTGACAAGGTGTGCAAAGGGCTCCTGGCAGCCATCCTCCTCCTTGGCAGAACCTTCAGTGTGTAAAAACTGTAATAAAAACCAAGGGTGAGATCATGGGCCACTGCCAGCCACATCAATCCCTTTGCTTTGTAAATGAGCAAGGAGCACACTCCTTAGACCCAGGAGGTTAATGAACTTGACCAAGATCCAAAGCTGGCAAGTGGCAAAGGAGAAGTCAAAGCAGACGCTTGTTCTTGTTTTATTGGTTTCTGACTCAGTTCCAGAAACGCTGTTTGCATCAGGCGGGGTGGTGGAGGGGAGGGAGGACAGAGACAACAGCTCAAAAGGAGCATGGTGCCCACAGAAAGTGTGGCTTTCTGGGTGTGCCCGTTGCCTTCCACTGCGTGAGTGAGGCTCATGGCGGGTCTCGTTTGCCCAGAACACACGGGAGCGGCTGGCTCCAGCGAAGACGCCCAGTTTGCTTCGCAGAAAACCGTCAGCCCAGCTGGGTGCTAACCCAAGCCGGGAAGGGTGGGGTCTCGGCGACAGGACCCGCCCACACACGCCCGGAGAAGGTGGCACATCCTGTGACCAAGGGACTTTGTGCTCCCTAAAACAGAAGGAAGGCCGGGTTACTCATGGCGACCCGGGTCACTGGCTTACCAAGGCTGCTCTCGAGCAGGAACTGAGGGACAAGTGATGTCTGACCGTCCCCCGCCGGCCGCAGCGGGCTGGCCCCGAAGGAGGCTGAGATTCTGTTCCGGTTCTTTCCCCACGCTCTTCCTGCGGGGCGCCCTCACTCCGCCCGGAGCCTCCAGAGTGTCAGACAGCCACCTCGTTACTTTTACAACGCGTGTGTGTTGGAGTCAGGCTTCTGGCCGTGAAAGTTTTATTTTCAAAATGTTAAATTGTTTAGTAAAAAAAGAGAAGTTGAGATAGAAATCCACTGTATTTTAGGACTATGCATTTGGAACAAAATACTTTGCAAATGAACGCTCCTCCTAATTTCTACTCACTCTTGACCAAGAGGGTTAGGCTTTTGTTTTGTTTTGTTTTTTAATCTTTATTTTGAGAAAGAGACAGAGACAGAGCACAAGCTTAGGAGGGGCAGAGAGAGAGAGGGAGACACAGAATCCGAAGCAGGCTCCAGGCTCTGAGCTGTCAGTGCAGAGCCGGATGCGGGGCTCAAACTCACAAACCGCAAGATCATGACCCTAGCCAAAGTTGGATGCTTAACCGGCTGAGCCGCCCAGGCGCCCCGAGGGTTAGACCTCCCATGTTTAGTCAGGACCCTTTGTGAAAAGCTCTGCTCGTCTGATTATATGAAAGCACGCTACTTCAATTCAACGTCCAGCTCATAAATCACTCTCCCAGAAGGAGGCGTTTCTGCTCTTCCGGTTCCGGGCACACCGGCGGTGTCTGGGTTGTGGTCCCTGTGGCCTTGTCAAGAGCAGCGGCCACAGCTAACGTTTGTGTCGCTCAGCGTGTCTTCCCCCAACTGCTCTCTCTGCAGAGGCTTCACTGGATCCTTGTGCCAAGAGTCTGGGTTGGCTTCTAATTAATCCCACTTTTTAGGCAAATGACTGAGGCTTAGACTGGTAAGTGGTGTGCCCACCGCGTCACCCAAGGGAGAGGCTGAGCGGACGTTCCATCACAGACCATCAGCCCAGGTCTCCTGCGAGGCACGGTGGCACCAGGCATGCATATGAAGGGCTGGGAAAAGTCTCAAGTGCAAATCCAAGCATTAGACCTCGGCCTCCACTGGGCGTCCCCCAGGCATGTGGCCATTGGGGTTACCTGAGTTTGCCAGATTCTCTAAGTGTCTAATTGGATAATCATTCACCTTTTGATTAAGAATTTAACTATTTTCACTGCACACTGTGTGTTAGTGTGTTATCTTTGTGTACTTAAGATAAGACTCACCTCTTGTTCATGGCCTATCACAGTGGTGAGCAGGGATTAAGTTCTCCATTAAGGCAGGCAGCGTAGTACAGAGCACACAGGCTTCTGTGTTACCAGACTTCAGTTTTAGTGACTACAAAGTGCACAAATGTTTACTGAGTGCTTGGTCTACTTAAGACACGAAGCAGGAGCATAGACGCCAGCAATGCGGGACAGACCTACAGCTCCAGTGCAGCTCGACAGGTGGACAAGTCCACGACAAGGTGGCTTTCGAAGCAGACCTCTGGTGGGTTCAGTCAGTTGAGCATTCAACTTCAGCTCAGGTCATGATCTCACAGTTCGTGGGTTCGAGCCCCGCATCAGGCTCTGTGCTGACATCTTGGAGCTTGGAATCTGCTTTGGATTCTGTGTGTGTGTCTCTCTCTCTCTGCCCCTCCCCTGCTCATTCGGTGTCACCTTCTGTCTCTCAAAAATAAATAAATGTTAAAAAAAATTTTAAAAAACGAACAAACATACCTCTGGGTTCTGCAGGAGCGTCCCGGAGGAGGAGAGCCTGAACTCCCTGGGCAGGCTTCCTTGAGAAAGACCCGGCTTTAGCTCCTCTCCAAACTCTGTGACCTTAACGGAGGACCGACTACGTTGGACCTTGGAGGGGATCGAATGCAACCCGCTGGTCACACGGAGGAGTGAGGGAACTCAGATACAGCAAGCTCAGGCACAGCTTTCTTGCCTCAGCTTCCTCATTTGAAATATAAAAATAAAAGGGTAGGAGAAATTTAGGACCCTCTGAATTCTTTTCTTTTCCTCCTTAATTTCATGGAGTTGATTTTTTAAAACATTTTCATCAACACCAAATGCGATCGGGTCAAATTTTCAAGTATGGAGGACAACGTGGAGCAAGTGTGGTCCCGAGAATGTTCCTATAAAATTGTATTTCTGTGAACGCTTTTATTCCACCGGGGATACACTGAGCCTACTCTGTGGGCTCTCACGCTGCTGCACAGTGTTGGTGAACCATTATCTTTTGCTTTTGCGTAACAGAAGCAAATAAATGAACGCTGACAATGGATAGGATGTAAAAAGTTCATTTCGTGCTCCAGAAGAGGGGTCTTTGCCTACAAAGGTCTATTTTCCAGACTCTTCATTTTTCACTCATACTCGGTGACAAAGAGCCAGTGACGCATGTACTGTTGAGACAATCCCACGGTCCTCCCTGGGGGAGCTCCACGGCTTTTTACTGAGGAGCCCAGTCCCCAGACCTCAGGCCCTGCTCTGAATGCAGCTCCTTGGCAAGCCCTTCCTCGTTATTATCAGACCCTAGTCAACTAATGCCACACCAACTGATAAATTGCCAACTCCAGTATCGCCCCATGTAAATTGTCTAGCTTAACGCCTTCGTGAAAATGTGTCCATCATGGACTCACTCAACCAAATCAAAACTGGTGAAGAATTTTGATAGCAAGATAGATGATGCATCACCCTTCAAGAACATCATAGAGGTTGGTGGCCTGAAGTGGTACCACGGCCATAAATCAGAGGCCTCAGGCCTATGAGTCACAGGACCATGTGGGACCATGTGGTGTCTTTAAGGATTAGAGACCCTGAGAAGTTTTTGTTCACTTGGGCTGACTGTGTCCATATTTACCACATTAGAAACGAAAATTATAAGAATTCACAATAATATGTATTTATTTAAAAATCAAACACATTACATGCTAATATAACTTTTTAATAAAAATGTGAAAAATTTTAAACCAAAAAGTATGAATCTCATCAATATTTGGCTTAATAGAAGACAGCTGGGTTCTCGTGTCTGCTCTGTCTTCCATCTGTTATGACAAGTTGCTGAAAAAATTTTTAATGTTTATTTATTTTTAAGAGAGAAAAAGAGCATGAGTGGGGGACGGGCAGAGAGAGAGAGAGAGAGTCACAGAATCTGAAGCAGGCTCCAGGCTCTGAGCTGTCAGCACAGAGCCCAACATGGAACTCAAACCCATGAACTGTGAGATCATGACCTGAGCTGAAGTCGGACACTTAACTGACTGAACCACCTAAGTGTCCCATAAGCTATTTTAAATCCAACCACGCATATAGTCAGAAAAGGGAGGAGTATTTTTAAATAATTTTTTAAATGTTTATTTTTGAGCGAGAGACAGAGCATGAGCAGAGGAGGGGCAGAGAGAGAGACACAGAATCTGAAGCAGGCTCCAGGTTCTGAGCTGTCAGCACAGAGCCTGATGCGGGGCTCAAACTCACAAACCATGAGATCATGACCTGGGCTGAAGTCTGACGCTTAACCGACTGAGCCCCCCAGGCGCCCCACGGGAGGAGTGTTTTAATAAACTTTTTAGAAAACCATAGATATACTCCTTTGATACTACACCAAAACTTGACAAAGGGTCATTGCTTAAAGGTCAGATGTTATGTGAAATCGGAAACTATGTGAGTGAAATTTTTTTGTTACATTAAAACACTGTATTGGTCTCTTATGCTGTGAATGCACCTGTCACCCATGCACGACTTCAGAACGTCAAATATTGGAAATATCGGTCGCTTAAAAATACTTGTTCACAGAATTGGGCAGATCTTCCAAAAGTTGATCATAAATTTACTATAAACGTTGGAAATTCACCTTCATGAATACTGTCACCAACCTCCTCAGAAAAGACGTTAGCACTGGGGAGCTGGGGAGCTCAGGATGGCAGATACGGCAAGTTTTCCAAAATTCCGATCTTCACCTGGAAGCTCGAATTTTATCAATGGCAACAAACACTATCAGTTGTTTTCCTTGAAGTTACAGACTCACTTGATTCCTTTTTGAGAAAATGTTGCCAAATACTCAATGCTGAAAACCCCTAGCTGGTCTGTCATTCTTCCAATTGAAAATAGAGTTGGGAAAACGGCAGCAGCAGAGCTCACGACGCAACCAATCCCACGGCGCTGTTCCTGGAGGCGATCACGCACTGCAGGACGCAGCACGCAGGCTGTACGCACACCTCTGTTTTGATCTGAGGTGGTCCTAACAGAAATGGTCTTTTTTTTCACCCACTGCAAGCGTGTGGTGGTGAAGACCGCGGGGATATCCAGCACCGTTTGACGCGTAGACATGGATCCACACTAAGTTGTAAGCAATTGTGCCCACCATTGCTTTCCCACCAGGAGCCCAAGCATCGACTGACTCCGTAAAAAGGATAAATAATATCCTAGTGTTATAATGAAAAGCGTCCTGAGCCTGCAGACCTCACGCGGGGGTCTCGGGAGCCCCCAGGAATCCGGGGCCACTCTCCATGTTTCCCATCAAACCCTGCCACTTGAGAATAAGTGAGCTGAATAAAACTTATTAAGTAAGGGTCACACCCCTGGTTTGGGTTTTTCTATTATTAGGTTTCAGTGTCGGATTGATTTCCAGGAGCTGGAAAGGTTCTGGATCTTTAAGACAACCTTCTGTTTAGTTTCTTACTGTCCGCTTCCCAGCGGGTAAGCATCTTTGGTCCTTTGGGCAAAGACCCCTTCCCTAAAGGGTAATCCATGTAGACCAGCCAAGAATTCAAGTTCGATTGATGACTCAAGAGTTTTTATCTCCATTAAAATGGATCTGGATAGTTGCTCACTGACTTAGAGAAAACCAACTCTTCGTTTCATGGGTTCTCAGCACGGAGAGTTGAACTCAACATTTCCAGCGGGTCTGGGGTGTGTGGAGTGTGTGGGTGGGTCCATTCCATGGAATGGTCGGTGTCTGGATATCTACCACTGAGGACCCTGCTCTGTAAATTAGAATTAACTTTGTCTTTTTTAAAAAAATGTTTTGTTTATTTTTGAGACAGAGAGAAACAGAGCATGAATGGGGGAGGGGCAGAGAGAGAGGGAGACACAGGATCCAAAGCAGGTTCCAAGCTCTGAGCTGTCAGCACACAGCCTGATGTGGGGCTCGAACCCATGAATTGCGAGATCGTGACCTGAGCCAAAGTTGGGTGCCCAACCAACTGAGCCACCCAGGTGCCCCTGAATTTACGTAGTCTTTGAGGGCTTCATTATGTTTTTACAAAAATTCTTATTTTTGCAAAATATTTTCAATCACATTTCCTTTGTCTTAAAGAACTGGCTGTGAATTAAGGGGAAGCAGAGCTAGTGATATGGAAACAAGCTGTGTTCCACATTTGAAGCCTAATTTTAGGCTTTAAAATCACAAGTCAGTTTCTGTTGGAGCAGACGCTTCCCCGGGGAGTGTTACCCGAATGCTCTGGGAGGTTCACCCTAAGACCCTGAAGCATAAGATTTTCATTTGGTCTTGAGGGAAATCTGCCTCTGGAATGTTCTCTGAAGGCTCTGGCTTCTGAAAGTTTAGTTTTAAGCTGAGGTAATCCCTATTTTCTTTATTCCTATCTTTAAATGCAAGAAAATGAAGATAACAGAGAAAGGATTGCTTTATTGACTCCTCAAGCTTTGGAAAATGTTTTTAAGGAATTTAGGCTGGGTTTCAAACCTTCAGCCATTTTGATCTTGGACTTTTTCTTTTTATGTCTTTATTTTATTTTGAGAGAGAGAGAGAGACAGAGAGTGGGGGGAGGTGCAGAGAGAGAGGGAGACACAGAATTGGAAGCAGCTCCAGGCTCTGAGCTGTCAGCACAGAGCCAACGCAGGGCTCGAACCCATGGACTGTGAGATCATGACTTGAGCTGAATTGGGAAGCTTAACTGACTGAGTCACTCAGGAGCCCCTGATCTTGGACTCCTCAGCCTCCAGAACTGCGAGGACTGCCTCAGCCCCCGAGGCTGTGACACTTCGGTGCAGCAGCCTTAGCTGACCACGACAGGACCCGCTCACCTGAGGCGCCATGGCGAACGTGAGGGGAAGGCAGGTTCAGAGGGAACTTTCCATAAGCGCTGGTGGATCAGCCGTAGGTGCAGGTACAGGGAGGGAACTGCCCAGCAGCCCCTGCGCAGGGCGGAGGGAAGAGACAGGGAGCCAACCTCAGGCCCGTGTCCGGGTGAGGACAGAGTCTAGCGAAGAAGGAAGAAGAAAATGAGATGTGCAGGTGGACGTCCCCGTGTCACGTAGAGCACCTGGGTGCTGTCCTTTCCCTCCAACCACTCAGCGCGGGCCCAGGGAAGGCATTCGGTGCCCAGGTCAGGAGAAGAGAGATACGGATAAGGCATGTGCCAGGGCCACGTGTCTGAGCTGTGAGCACGTGAACAGGGCAAAGCTCGGGGCTTGTGCCGGCCTGGGCCCCAACCCGTGAAGAAAGGAAATCTTAAAGGGCCTTCGAAGGGGACTCGGTATCTTGATCACCGTTGGCTAGACAGGAGAAAAGACAGCCAGGAATGGATGAGAGCCTTGGGACACTGGGGACCCCTGCTTCTAGGGCCAGTCCTGCTTCTCTGCCCGAGACCTACTGTCAGGCACAGAGTTGCCAATCTCCCTGCGGGGTGTTCACAGTCGGCCCAGCTTCACCCACACGTGATGCTCTGAGGCCCTTCAACCAAGGTCAGGAGGAGTCCAACGTGAGGGGCAGACCTAGCATGGCTGTCCGTGGCCGTGACGGCTGGGGACGGCAGCTCCCACACCCCCCTTCTGTGCGGGGACTCGGGCGAAGGCCTCGGTGACGGCCAGTGCTCTCCCGGCAGGCCCTGCCCCATGTGCATTCCCTCCATCGACCCAAGATAACACAGTGACGGGAGGAGCACCGAGCAGGGGACGGCCCCCACTCTGCCCCCACGTGTCCACAGACGAAGCCCTATAGCGCCCCCGGAAGTCCCGCTCAGAGTGACACGGAGCAGGGCCCTGCAGGGGGCAGGCTCTTGGGGTCGGTGTGCAGCTGCTGCCGTGGCCTCTGTCCCCTCTGAGGAGGCTCGGGGGAGGTGATGGGCATTGTCCAGGCTCTCCAGCTGAAGCTGGTCAAGGGTGTTTTTGGAACAAACAAATAAAGAGCAACAAGAAATTGTTTAAAAAGCATTTTGCCAGCTTTGGCACTGACATACAGGAAGCAGTGAAGTGGGGGGTTGACCACCTGGAATTTGAGGTTCTTAGCCCTGACAGAGACCCCTGGCTCTGCCCTCGGAGAGCCTGTCCGAGCAGCGCCCCTGGGAGGTCCCAGAGGGATGCCCTTGGCGTTGCCTCGTGCTGGCTCCATTTCTTCGTCCGTGAAGAGGTGGTAACGGCAGACCCTGCTCAGAACATGGCACGTCGGACAAGGTCCGTGGGGACGCCTGGCCCCCGGCCAGCACACGATGCGGCAGGACGATTGTCACCAGTGTACGTGATCGTGAAAACCCACAGCAGCTCCTCGTGTGAATCAGCCAGCCCCCAGCTGACTCATTTTTAGAGGGGTCTCCGTCAGAAGGAAGGAGGGAAAGACAGAGAGCTGGACACAGGGCCAGGTGGGGCCAGCCTCGGAGGGGCTGGGGCCAGTGTCCTTGGGAGCCTGAGCAGGGGCCGCCTGAGGAGGGGGTAAGACCACAGTGCCAACTCCTGATTGCTGAAGACCCGACGCCAAAGGACCTTCTTTCCCTGCGTGCCTGTGGCCGGGGTGGGCTGGGGGCCCGGGAGGGGATGGGGGCAGGGCAGGGGTGCAGTCAGCGGGGAAGCATCCTGATTGTCCTCATGTCTGATTACACCCGGTGGACATCCGAGGAAGTCTTGCCACAGCAACTGAGTGAACAACCTTCTGTCTCAGGACAGCCGCTCAGGGGCCCTCAGGGCTGGAGACCCAGCGGGGGGGAGGTGTGCTGGCCCGTCCTCGGTGCTGAGCTGGCGGCACCTCGGGGGAGGCTGCTCGGACCCCAGCTCCCCCAGGGTCACGTGTCATCCCTCTTCTCCAAGGGGAGGCCGTGCGTGAGGCCTTCGTTAAGCAAGATAGCAAGCAACCCTTTATGTATGTATTTATTTATGTATTTATGTATTTATTGAGAGTGAGAGCAGGAGCAGGGAAAAGGAGAGAGAGGGAGAGAGAGAGAGAGAGAGAGAGAGAGAGAGAGACAGAGAGAGAGAATCCCAAACAGGCTCCTCACTGTCAGCACAGAGCCAGATGCGGAGCTCAAACTCACAAACCCTGAGATCATGACCTGAGCCGGAATCAAGAGTCAGACACTCAACCCACTGAGCCCCCACAGGCGCCCCTGTAAGCAGCGCATTGTTGACCAACATATGAACACGCAGAAAATGAAGAGAATGCCGTGCCAGACGCGCCCGCTCCCACCACTCAGAGTTTAGAATGTTCCAAGTCTCGGGTCAGGGGCATTAATCACCAGGGAGACACAGAATTGAGCCTCCTGACTGATCACAGCCTCTAAATCTAGGGTCCAGACAGTACCCCCAGGCTTGTGGACACCGGTTGGCTACTTCTAGGAAGCCCAGGGGCTCCTGGAAGGAGTCCACCCATGACCCCAAGGAGCCCCTGACGTCAGCCAGCCCCCAGCCCCTGCGGGACCCATCTCCATGCTTCCTGGGCTTCTGCAGCTCCCTCTCTCTCCAGGAATCTGGTCCTGGGATTTGTCCAGGCCCCTGAGACCAGGAAGCTGTGAGGAGCCAGGAAGCTGGCACCTTCAGGCCTCCCGGCCCCTCTGATGAGGTCCCTGCCTTCCGTAAGTCTCCATCCGGCAGGAGGCTTCCCCCAGAACCGGGACGTTGATCTCTAGTGGTGCCTATGCAGCATGTCCTGAGATCCCCAGCAGGGCCGACAGTCCTTATGACCCAGGCCCGGGAGCCTAGTGATGCCCCACGGTCCCTCGCAAGGGGACACTCCACGGAGGAGCAGAGGCAGCACCTGTGATGCGTGTCATCTGGGACACGAGGTCCGGGGTTCCGAGGGGCCCCCTGAGCCCCACGTGGCAGGGTCAGACCCCAGGGGCTCAGAGCCAGCGGGCTCACCCGGGAGCTCCTACGGAGGCAGGCTTGACCCGGATCCCGCCAGCCTCGGGGGCGCAGGCTGCCTCCACCCACCGCGATGCAGGGAGCAGGGCTGAGAACGTCTCAGCGTTCACGGCCACAGGGCGGGGCTACCCCTGCTGAATCTCAGAATGTGTGTTACAGGTTTCATCTTCATTTTCCAGCTTTCGTATTTACTGTATTTTACAGAACTGTTAGCCCCTGATGAACTGAAAAGAAGAAACAAAACTGGCCCTGAACCACAGACACTCTGGGCGGCACGGGTCTCACATCCAGGCCCGGGGGCGAGCCGATCCCAGAGGCCCAGGGGTCCCTGGCCTCCTCAGGCCCCTTCCTCTGGCCCTGGTGCTGAACGTCCACTGCAGGACCCATCCGGTGGACGCAAACAGGAGAGCAGATGCCCTGGGGAGCCATGGGGATGATTCAGAGAGACCCAGAGCTGCCCCGCGTGGCTTGTTAGGCAAGCCGGGATGTCTCCCTGTCTTGTGGCCCATTTCTGGGGTCGCTGGTGGAGCCCTTGGGAGGCTCCGTGCCAGGCAGGAAGGCTGAAGGGCCAGGCGTGGCGTCAACAAAGGCTAGAATGAATGGATGGATGGATGGATGGATGGATGGACGAATGAGTGAGTGAGTGCTGAGGTGGGATGGAGGGGAACTGGAGGCGTCAGAGTTGAACACGTACCTTCTCTTTGCACCCTCCCATCCCTCATCCTTCCCCCCTTCCCCTCCCCGCTACATACAACTGAGGGGTGACAGCCTGGGGACTCAGGAAGGAGCCAGGGCACGTGGTGGGTTTGCTCTTCCTTGGTCAGGATCTCATTTCCGAACCTCTCACCCCCTGCATTCCCCAGCCCCAGTTTCCTTACCTGTAAACCAAAGGAGGGCTGCCCCAGACCAAGGCTCAGTAAACTGCGTTCTGCGGGCCAGATCCAGCCAGGCACCTGCTATTGTAAACAAAGCTTTACTGGAACACAGCCATGCCCGTGTTTGATGCCCTGTCTGTAGCTGCCGTGGGGCACCTGGCAGGGTTGAACAGTTTTGTCAGACAGCCTGTGGCCTAAAAATCCCTAAGTATTTCCTCTGACCCAAGCTCTAGGTGAGCTTTTCTCAATAGGAGCAACACTGACTCCTAGTGGGCAATTTGGGAATTGCGTGTCTGCTGAGTCCATGAAATACTCATTATAATATCTTCCATAAATACAATTGCCGAACCATTACGTTGTACCCCTGAAACTAATATAACATTATATTCCAGAGGGGCTTGGGGGCTCTGGATAAAGAGGTGATGGAGATTAAGGCGTGCATTTGTCCTGATGAGCGGTGACACACGGAAGTGTTGAATCACTACACTTACACCTGAAATGAATATAGCACTGTAGGTTCACTAACTGGAATTAAAATTAAAGAGTTTTTTAAAAAGGAAAAAATTACTTTTTTTCAGTTCTTGCAGTTCCTCTTTATATTATAATTAAGGCATCATACTTATACTTTTGAAATTTGGAGCATAAGCAGGTGATAGTCTCTGTGGGCATCATTATGGGGACATTAAAGAGTATTTCTTATAAAAGCAGGGCATCTCTTCGGAGACAGCAGGGACACCATCCTTGGGGACGCACAGCCCAGACTCCACCACCAGCATCAGCGCGGCCGTTTCAATGCGATACCACTAGAGGGCAGCATAAGCCTGTGTGTGCTGCCGGGAGGCGGGGCGCAGCACCTGCAGACCACGCAGGGGCCAGGGGGCTCGGAGAACCTTGTGGCCTGGATCTGGGCTCTTGGCAGGAGCCCCGGGCCTCCGGGCGGCGGTTCGAACCATGGAGGGATGATTCTAGTCTGTGAGACACGTGGGGGAGCAGAAGGACACGTGCCTGTATTTGGATGTCCCCTGCCCCCACTGGGTTCCTGGAGATGCACTTATCCTCAGAGATGCTCCTTCACATGGAGCGCCGCCCTCCTCATTCTCCCCTGCAGGCAAGGCGTGCATTTGCATACTCGTGGTGCCAGGAAGGCAGGCAACAAAGAAATCTGCCCATTCAGCCGAACTGACCCTTTGATTTACTTGACATTCGGATCCTTTGTGTGAAGCTGTGCGTGTAACTATTTCCTGTGCCAGGAAGCAGGCGTTGCAAATGCTGACTCAGCATTGTGGGGGATGCTCCTTTTTTTTTTTTTTTTAACGTTGGATTCTGTCGTTTCCAAGCCATCTTTACCAGTGACGGGAGTCGGTTTCCCCCAAGCAGGAGGGAGGGGACTCGGACTCGCGGTAAAGGAGTCCTAAGCTAAGTCGCGCTAAGCTAAGTCGCGCTAAGGTAAGTCGCGCTAAGCAGGAGAGTGGGGCTCGGGGATCCCAAGTGTCCTCGGACCTCCTCTCTCGTAACTGTGGGTGAGTTTCTCCTGATCCCTGGGTCTCCCTTAGGCCCCCTTGTCTGGGGAAACTGGGGGTAACTGACAGAAGCAACTGGAATGCCGGAAACTATCACCCAAGACAGTCATTTAGGAAACGCGGAGGCCCCAGACCTCTAGTGGTACCCAGGGCGCCTGGCCCGTCCTCTCCCTGTGAGTCCACGAGCTCCCTGCTGGGCCGAGGCTCCTGGGCTGGGGACCCCCGTGCCGGGGTCGCCCTCTCCACCCCCTGCGGCCGGAGCACACAGCCCTGCAGTAGAATGAGATCACTTGGTGAATGTGGCCCCAAGGAAACGCAAGCCTCCATTGCCCTCATGTTGGCCACGCCCCTGAGCAGTCAGCTGAGCCTCCGTGGACAGTGGACATGGGGCCAATGAGAGTCCCTGGCCTCACTGATGAGTGTCACCCTGTGATTGATATTTGCTGAAATCCTTTCTAAATTCCATGCCTATTATATCCTTGGAGATTCTAAGTGCGGAAAACCCCCTTCCCCCCAACTTCACTCCCTGACTTCTAACAACCTAAGGGATTTAATTCATCCACATGGTGTTGATCAAGGACCTGAGGTCAGGCCACCTCCTCCATGCAGCCCTCCGGAGCGCCCTTTGCTGCACACTTTCAGCATTTTATCTGCATCTCTTGGGCACTGTCAATGCACCCGCCTGGCCAGGCTGGGGGGTTCCTGGCACTGGGTCCTTCTTGCACGGAGGAAGTGGATTAAATGCAGCATGCATCTATGAAACTGTTTGCTCCCCTGAAACTATGTTACCTCTGAGCAGGGGCGGGTCTCACAGCTGCTCAAAAGCAGCTAACAGAGGACGGTCTTCAGACCCGGGCAGGAGTTCGCATCGGCGCGCTGGGCTCTCCTTGCCAGGCCCTCACCCCTTCCCACCTGGTCGACCTCCCCTTGGATGGGTCCCCTCCCCTGGGGGCGCCTGGACCTCATGCAGGGGCCTCTTCTCCCTTGGGCAACTACCCCTCCCCCCTGCCTGGCGTCTCTCCTGCACTTCCCTGTTCGGGGAGCCACCCCCGGCCTGGTCCTGCCTGCCTCTCCCTGGAGGCCCCCGGCACCTTCCTCTGTGACCCCCCCTGCCGGCCACAGCTTCTTCCCGCCTTCCTGCACCTCCCTGGACGTCCCCACCGAAGCACGGGCTGGTCCCCTCTTGTTCCTCCGGAGACACTCCCAGCTCCGAGGGGAGGTCTGGTCAGAGGAGTCCTGAAGAGGTGCGCCGCCCTCGGCACCCCTCCGCACCCCTCCGCACCCTGGTCTGTCCAAACCGTGCTCTCCCCTCCTGTGGCTCCCACGCCAGCTTTCAGTGTCCTCCAGGCTCCGTTGTCCAGACAAGTGTCTCATGCCCTCCCCTCCTCCTTCCTGCCCCACGGGAGGCCCGCGCCACCCTCCTGCCTCACCCTGCCCTGCCCACTGTCTCCCCCCATCCCTGCCTCACACGGCCTCCACCCTTGCTTCTTCCTGGCCGTCTGGGCTCCGGCCACCCAGGAGTCCCAGACCCTGCACTCCGGCTGGGACCAGTCACCCATCCTGTCTGCCTCTCCCTCCACCTCCCCGAGCCTCATCCGAGCTGCAGCCCCAGGAGCTCCCGGGGACAGTGTGGGGGCCGGGGCTGTCCCTCGGTGTCCTTCTGTAGGCTGACCCCTCACGGGCACGGCCTCCCATCATGCAACTTGCAGAGCTCTGCCTTCAGGGACTTACCCCCCTCACCCCCTGCCCGCCAGCCCAGCCGAGTTGTGCCCCCTGCCTGGCCGGGTCCCACTATGCCCTGCGGACAGCAAGTGACAGCGGTGACAGCGGTGTCCCGAAATCAGTAGTCAGGGTTCACAGACCACACTTGTGAGTGTGCACGCTCAGAAGCGTGGCTGGAAGCTCGTGCCCAGTTTTGAACATTCGCTGTGTCCATAGTGACATTTATAACAACTCTCTTCTCTGCCTTGAAGAGTGGTGACCACGGCTGGTGCCCGGCCTTCTGGCCTCGGAGGTCACTGCCTCCCGAGAAGCATATTCAGCCACAGCAAAGCCGGGGGGTCCCTGCCTGCAGCCCCGTGACCTCACGCAGGTCCTCCCCCGTACTCTAGACCCCTCCCCACCCCTAACCCTCCCCACCAGCCAGGGCGTTGCATGGAGGACCCAGCTCTCCAGCGGTGGAAATTGAGATGGAAACGTTGATTATTTTGGGGGGCTTAATGGGAGAAGAACAACCAGCCGACAGATTGGTTTTCAAGTTATTTTCAGACGGAGTTTTCACTCGGTGTTGACTGTGGCCGGCTCGGTGCGGGTGAGCCAGGGTCCTGGCCCCTCTGCAGGGCTCCTGGCGGGGAGGCAGCCTGCCCCCTTGTGTACAACTAAGTCATTGCCCTTAAAGGAAGCAATCAGGAAGGCCCTCTGGAAGTTGGGGGCTTCCCTGAAGGAAATATTCTCCAAGGCATTCCCGTCTTTCTAGAACAGCTCAGAGCGGCCCTTGGCCGGTGAGTGTGAGCTGCGGGTTGGTGTGAGGCTGCTTAGTCCTTCCTAGGGTGGGAGTTGCTGGCAGTGTGAGCAAACTTCCTTCCCGGGCCTGGCGGGGGCGGAGGGCAGTCACTCCGGCTCCTTCCACCCGGGTCCCCGGCCTTTGATGGGATTACCGTGCCCTGCCCGGATCCGTTTCACCTAAGAGGCTCTGACCGGTGGCCTCCGGCGGGGTCAGCTCAATAACACCCCGTGGCCTGAGGGAGAGACATTTCTTCTTCTTGAAAAATTATTTCTCACGGGCCATTTAAATTCTTTCTCACTAGGGAACTTCCATAAGTGTGCCGTGCTTGGAGGTGATCAGACTCTAAATAAGAGTATCCTTTCAGAGAGAACTGTGGATGGAAGGTCGGTTCATTTTTGGGGTTTTGTTTTTGTTTTTGTTTTTTGTTTTTTTGGAGGTTTTTACTGTGTTCTTCCTGTTGGGTGTTCAACGTCTGTGTTGGGTTTATTGGAATGAATAGGTGGGAACTGACAGGGGGGTTAGACCGATGGTCATGGGGACCGGCACTGCTGTCATGGAGCAGACCCTGGTGGCCCGTTGGTCACGGGCATGGCATTGGCTTTGCATGCACCTCCACTCTATCCGGAGGACAATGTCTTATGCGAATCCACGTGCTGTGAATACCAGAGGTCACTGAGCTGGCCCTGGAGGGACGTGGGGACCGACCCCTGTGGAGGCTGCGGCCTCACACTTCCAGAGGCTCGGCGCTTGTCCTGGCCAGGCCTCGGAGCAGAGGCGCCTCCCCCCGGACCCCTCGCCTCGCCTCTAGCGCTTCTGTTGCTGGTGTGTCTGTTTCCCGGTCTCCACCTCCCGTCTCTAAAACTAAGTTCCGTGAGGGCAGTCCCAGGGCAGAGTGCACCTGCCACAACCCAGGGCAGGGATGGTGCCCACGCCGCTGCTAGGGGAGCAATTGGGGGATGAGAGGGGACCTGGGGTCTGGTTCAGGTTGGCCCCGCATCTGAACCTCGGGTGAGCGGTGTGGCATCCCAACCCCGCCCTGCAGGCCTGGGGGTGGTGGGAGCCGGCCGTGGGTCCCGGCGGATGGTGGGAGACCAGACTCCTGCTGCCCAGGTCCAGGGCCGCGGGGCGGGGAGGACCGGCGGAGAGGCATGCCCGCACGGGTGCCCTGCTGGAAGGCTTGCGGAGCCGGTCATACAGGCGTGGGGATGGGGTGGGCGGGCTGGGTGTCAGACGCCTGAGCAAGGGCCGGGGTGAAGGACTTGGCTCCAGGGAAGGGCTCTCCACGGGCTCCCAGAGCACCTGGCACACTGCTGGGTGCCCTCCTCACACAACAGCGTCATCCGATGGTGCTGTAGCCACCGTCCTCTGTGGGCACAGGTGCAGGGTCTCCTTCATTCTGTGTCCCTGGTGTCCAGCAGGGTGGGGGGCAGGCGGAGGCTGATGCCGTCCAGCCTGAGTGTGGGGTGTGCGCGTCCCTGTGTGGGGAGGGGACAGCAGGGGGACACAGGGGCTGGGGAAGCCCTGGGGCTCACAGCAGAGCCGTGTCTCCCCGCGCGTCTGCCCGGAGGCTGCTGCCGCTCCAGCCCTTCACCCCAGGCCCCACACAGCCGTGGGGACAGTGCAGGTGGATTCTAAACAAAGCTTATTAGAGAGCGGGAACCGGGCAAAGCTCCTCTTGTTGGGTGAAAGAGAATTCAACAGGGGCGCCTGGGTGGCTCCATCGGCTGGGCATCTGACTTCGGCTCAGGTCATGATCTCACAGTTCGTGAGTTTGAGCCCCACATCGGGCTCTGTGCTGACAGCTCAGAACCTGGAGCTTGTTTCCAATTCTGTGTCTGTCTCCCTCTCTCTCTGCCTCTCCCTTGCTCATGATCTGTCTCTCAAAAATAAATAAAGGTTTAAAAAATTTTTTTAAAAAAGACGAAGAATTCAACAATCGCTGAACGTGCACCTGACACTGAGGGTTGGGGAGGGTGTGGCGTTTCCGAGAGATGCGTGTCGCGGTCCCTCCCCGGGCTCCACTGCGAGCAGGCACTCTGGAGCAGCCAAGACCACAGAGCCGCGGTTTTCAGCTCCCAGGCCCCTGGCGGCCCGTCTTGATCACACGCGGGTACGACATCCACACTCAATATACATGAAGTCAGTATCGTAGACACGTCCATAGGTAACATAGACGTGAGGCAGGTGGGCTGAGAAAGCAGTTTTGCACATGCAAATATGTAACGAGGTAACACTGAGCACACACACAGACACGCCCCGTCCCAGGGGCTCAGCGATGCCCTCGAGGCACGATTTGTTTACAATGTTTGATTTAAAACCATGATTACCCTGCATATCAGAGAAGGCTTCCTGGAGGAGGTGATGTGAAGGCCCGTGGGAAGTAGCCAGGCAGTTAAGGGGGGGAAGGACATTCAGGTAGAAAGGAGCTATAGGGGCAAAGCCACGAGGTAAGGGGCTGTGCGGGGTTTGGGGGACTCCACGGGGGGTGGGGGGGTGTCTGGGACTCAGGTGACAGGAAGAAGACGGTGAGAAGGCAGTCCCCCCACCCCCCCACACTGCAGCCCTGAGTGGGGCAGGGGGTGGGAGGCAGCCCCGGTGCCAGGCGCCTCCCCTCCCCCGACCTGACCACTCTGAAAAGATAAATCCGAAAATCTCCCCAGATCAGTTTCAGTACCTGGTGAACCGAGTGCCTGTCAGACCGCTGACAGGCCGAGATAGAGATCTCTCCTCGTTTACCGGCAACAGAGACCCGCTAATCCCTTCCTCCGCCACCCCTTCGCCCCTTCATGAGAGCAGGAGATGACAGGGCTTAAAGGCCCCAGAGAGGTGAGAGCATGGGGCTCGGTCCTTTCCTGGGGGAGACTTGGGGGTCTGGAACCCGCCATCTCCCCCCTCCCCCTGTCTCTGTCTGTCTGTCTGTCTCTTTCTCTCAGACACACACACACACACACACACACACACACACACAGACTTGTTCCAGCCTCTGACCTGCACATCCGCAGCCCCAGCGGGTTTAGGGCTGAGCCTCTGTCGCGGACGGACGGACGCGCACACAGGCTGCCCCGTTTTCCAAAGAAAGATAAAGACGCAGCCTCGTCCCCGAGCAGTGACAGGACTGCTTGTGCACAAGAGACAGTCAAGGGGCCCTGCGAGCTGGGGACCTGGGGGTGACAGCACCTGGGACGGGGGGAGGGAGAAAGCCGGCGGCATCTCGGGTTGGCAGAACGAACACCTTGTAGAACTGGGTCAGGGTGGGGGCTCCAGGCGGGCGGCCTCCCCAGGGAGCCCTCTGTCACCTCCGCTAGGAGGGATGCCCTCCATCACCTCCACCAGGTTGGATGCCCTCCTCACCTCCACCAGGCGGGATGCCCTCCGTCACCTCCGCCAGGCGGGATGCCCTCCATCACCTCCACCAAGAGGGATGCCTTCCATCACCTCCTCCAGGAGGGATGCCTTCCGTCACCTGCACCAGGAGGGATGCCCTCCATCACCTGCACCAGAAGGGATGCCTGGGACACAAGTACCGGTCTTCGTCATCAGGAACAGAGAACACATGGGGGTTTGCAGTGTCACGGGGGTGGGCCGGGTCTCTGCTGGGCTTCCCATGACATGGTCACACCCTCTTCCCTGTCCATCCCCTGGAGGGTCACCCCACTGAGCTGCCCAGGGACCATCTCGCACAGGACAGTTTGTCCAGTTTTGAGATGTCTTTCCACAATGCACCTGCCAGACACAAGGCCAAGTGCGGCCAGCCAAGGCTTCCCACGGAGGAGCCAGCTCACCCACCACTTGTCACAAAACTGGAACAGCTCCTGGCGGGGCCGCTGGGGAGAAGGCCCTTGTTGATGGCAGTAGTCGCTGGACATGGGACACCCCCGCCATCTCGTATGTATATGTGCGTGTGGGACTCTGCTGATGACTGGCCTTGCCCCAAGGATGCCCAGTGTGGGAGAGCTTCCTGCCTGCATTCTGGGGGGGGGGGGGCATTTCTAAAAGTCCCACCAGGAAGGGAGGCCCATCTGCGTCTGGACTCTCAGCTCTCACTGGCATCTTGTACCTGGGAAGACGCTTCACGTTTTCAAAGGACACGCCCATCACTTCTCCAGAGCTCCAGACTGAGGATTCTCACCCCTGAGTCTACTGCAGGGACCCAAGGAGCCACATCTCTGAAGCCCAGGGGCAGGTCGCAGCCCCCTCCCTCCAGCTGGGGCCCCTGGCAGCCCGTCAGCACCCCCACCAGTGGTTCCTGGCGCCATTTCCCTGATGAGCCCTGGACTCTGGTCTGCGCTGTGGGGACACCACCCTGCCCTGAGTGACTTTTGTGGGTGGGCCTTACATGGGGAGGCATATGTGGATGGGGACCCAGCAGGGTTGGTGCTCTCTGACCAGCTTCCTCCCCCTCCCTAATTCCCTGGCCCCGTTGACAAGGACCGCCATGATCTGGCTGCCTCCCGCGTCCCACCCTTCTCATCTGCTGTGACCGGACATGCAGCATGTGGGGGTAAAATGCTTTTGTGCACTTGGTTTATTATTTCTGTATCGTGCACGTGACCGACAGCCAGGAACCATCCCTTGTCCTTGGCTCAGTGTCCAGATGGCCAGACCCATCCAGTGGGCAAGCCGAGATCAGGGTTGTTTTCACCCTACAGGGAAGGCACCAAGCCCGGAGAAGGGATTGACTTTCCTGTGACCACAGGATGTGGGGAGAAGAGCCAGCAGCAGGCTCTGATCTGGGTGCTGAGGATCCCCGGGCTCTTCCCAACACAGGGTTTCAGACGGAGCGAAGGAGGGACGTGGAAAGTTCCCAAGGACCCGTCTGGTGGCTCTCAGCCCTCAGCACAGATGTGTGGGCCCCTCACTCATCCCCTGTGTCCTCTGGACCAAACAGAGAAGCCGCGACATACTTGAGATGGAATGAACCTTCCATGCATTTCCCCTTCATTGAGGGGCGTCCCCTGGGTACACAGTACTAGGGAGGACACCAAGACACCAAGACACGACTTCTGTTCCAGGGACTTGCTGACATCACACATGTCGGCCTCAACCCTCTGCACACTCACCAGCTCTTTCGGTTCATGGAGGTAACTGGAGCCAGAGGATAAATAAAGTCTTAATGAAAAAGAGGCAGAACTTGCAAAGTTATTCTTCTTTTTAATTTTTTAAATGTTTATTTATTTTTTAGAGAGAGACAGAGCATGACCTGAGAGGGAGAGAGGGACACACAGAATCGGAAGCAGCTCCAGGCTCTGGGCTGTCAGCACAGAGCCCGACGCAGGGTCAAACTCGCGAACCGGGAGATCATGACCTGAGCTGAAGCTGGACGCTCAACCAACTGAGCCCCCAGGTGCCCTGGAACTTGCAAAATTAAACAGAGACACACACACACATGCACTCTGTTTTCCAAGCCACTTCAGGGTTCCCCAGAAGATGTAATCATAAAGCCTGCACCTACGTGATGCCATTTCCAAAGGCCACACTTAATTCAATCTTGGGGCCCTCGGCTGTGGTTTCCTTCCTTCTCCCAAAACACACAGTCAAAAAACAGAAAGAGGAAAGTTGTATTTCAGACAGAGAAGTGCTGCTCAGCCCCTAAGACGTGGGAGAACAGGACGTGGGAGAAGTCAGCGCACATCTGAAATCAGGTTCCCGCAGCCAGACCTCAGTTGGGAAGAGTCCACGCACTACCGGATAGCCTCCAAGTGCTGCAAGAACACGAGGCCGAGGGAGGGCAATGTCCATGTGACACATGGTGCTGGGTACTTTCTTCATGAACACCACTGAGTGCACCTGACTCGACAGGACCTGCTTCCTGTCGCTTCCAGAGCTGGCTTCCCAGACCAGGACACTCAGCAGCAAGTCACTTCCTCCTGGAGAGACGACACGCAGGGGCGATGGCTCCCCAGCTCCTGGAAGCCGGCTTGTTTTCATTCCTACGGAGATCTCACCTTGATGATGAGATGATATTTACAATCGAGCCCCTGAACCCCAAAGCACTGATGTCAGCTGCAGTGAAATCCCCAGCTAGAAACAGGGGTTTCCAGAGTCTGGGGCTCTGTGGGTCACATACCTGGAGAAGAGCAGTCTATGAATTCAAACTTGACCTGTGACTGCAGGGAAGGCCCAGTCTTAAAGTCACGGTGCTATTTGCCCAAAGACGTTGCCAGCTCCCCACTGAGCTTTCCTAGAGCAGAACCACCAGGAAAAGGTTTTGCAGCACAGAGGAGGCCATGCTGGGAAGGCCCAGGACCGTGATGGACCCTTGAGTCTGGACTCGGCTCTGCCGATCACCCAGCCTGGGAATCTCAGGCACATCAAGTCCGTGGCTCCAGTGTATTTTTCCTTGTATATAACTAAGGGTCGGTTCCAGCATCGCCACGTTCTTGTCTAGTTGATGCCACTAAATTAAAATAATGAAGGTTGACAACGATTACACAGCACGTACTAGGTGCCAGCCCTGTCCTAAGCATTTTCTACATGAAATGACAAATATGATCATGCTCTAAGGCTCCTCATTTCTCAGATGGGTAAATTGAGAGCTGCAGAGGTGAAGCAGCCTGCGCAGGGTCACACAGTCAGCTGGGTAGAGGAGGAGCGGAGGAACACCCAGGCAGCCTGCAGGGGTCTGTCTGTAGGAGCCACAACAGCGACAGGCAAGGGAGGAGCGGCGGTGGGGTGAATCCAAGGGGCACCCAAAGCCATTTTTAAAGTAGGCTTCACACTCAGCGCAGAGCCCAATGCGGGGCTTGAATACACAACCCTTAGATTAAAACCTGAGCTGAGATCAACGGTCAGAAGCTCAGCCGACTGAGCCAGCCAGGTTCCCCCTCCAAAGCCGTCTTCGAAGTCCTGTCTTGTGCGCCTCTCTGCACCCCTGCTCGCTGCCGGCCCAGGTGCCCGTATTGGGCGTGCGCTCCGCCCAGGGTCCTGCAGTCCGCGGCCCCTCCCCAGGGGCTCCCGCCGGCCTTGAAGGCTGATTGATCTACACTGGTTTCATCACCCCAGGATCTGGTCCAAACTGTGCCTTTGGCAAAACACAGCTAAAGAAACCCAGGATTTCTCTCCTCTCCTCCGAGGGCAGTGGGCCTGAAGCCAGCCCCGGGTTGCGGGGGGTTGGGCAGTAACTGACCTTCAAAACCAAGTGTATGGCCCATGGTTGCTGACAGTGTCACAACCCAAATGGCACCTTCCAAGGAAAATTCTCGCCTGCCGAGAACACCCTGTTTTCCCAGAATGTCGTTCCGGGGCGGTCAGGGGCTCTCTGGAGAGGAAGTGCGCATGCCCAGACATGCTCCTGGGCTGCAGAGCCCGGGCCAGAGCACCACCCACAGAACGGCTCCTTTAGGGAGCTGATCTGCTCTCCAGGGCTGGAGGCCTAATCCTGGGTGTATAATCCGAACGCACGTCCTTTTCCGTGGCTCTCCGACACTGCCGGAGCCCCTTCCCAGCTGCTCCCCCGGACACAGTGGGTGGGGCGCGGGTGAGTCACTGCGTGAGCAGAGCCCAGTGCGGGGCTTGAACACACAGCCCTGAGATTAAAACCTGAGCTGAGACCAACCGTCAAAAGCTTAACGGACTGATCCAGCCATCTTTGAATTCTTGTCTTGTGTGGCAGACAGCTGGGCCCAGGCATTCCTTCTGGGCTCCATGTTCTGGAACAATTCACTTTCCTTCCCCGCGGTCACTCTGCTGAGCTGAGTAAGCCTCGTGCTACAGAGCTGGGTGCCTGGCTTCCTGATGATTTAGACACCCTCTTGGCCACAGGGGTGCCAGCGGCCGCGGAAAGCCACCGATGACCCGTCTGCCCAGCAGTGGCAGCCTCAGCACCTAAAGGCCGATGGAAATGCGCTCCAGCTGCGTCCTCCGGGGAATGAAGTTTTATTTATGAAATAAGGTTTAGAAAATAAACCCAACTGAAAGCCATGCAAACTGATCATGCCTCCCCCTCCCCCGGCGCTGACGGACAGGTGCGGCAGCAGACCAACGGGGTCTGGATGGAGTGCCTCCACCGTCCCTATCGACCTGTTCTCTCTGATTTACCTGGCCAGCCGGTAAAAGGCCACAGCTTGGCACCTTAAATCAACCTGACAGCGGAACCTGCCGGCACGACCTCATCCATCTTCATTTGTCTTCCGCTACTGCAGGAGGTCCCTCGGCCAGCAGGGTCTCCGGCCTACCCAGGCTGCCCTTGGTAGGGATTATTGGAAGCCTACCCCCCCAAACCAAATAAAAGAAAACTTAGGGGCGCCTGGGTGGCTCAGTCAGTTAAGCCTCCGACTTCGGCTCAGGTCAGATCTCACATTCGTGGGTTCGAGTCCCGCCTCAGGCTCTGAGCTGTCAGCACAGATCCCAATGTGGGGCTCAAACCTACGAACTATGAGATCATGACCTGAGCCAAAGGTGGTCCCTTAACAGACCGAGTCCCCCAGGAGACCCCGAAACAAAACTTTTGATGGTAACTCCTCACATAATTTCCCAGATCGCACTCTCCTGCTGACAAGAAATACATGCATCTGAATGTTAGGATTGTCGACACAGTGAAATGAAAAGCATCCCTCGTGTGCCGATAACTTCATGTCCTTTCTTGTTTCGATCTCTAGGGAATGAACTGCTATCCCTATTACACAGGAAGAGACTAGAGAGATTTTTAAAACATTTAAACGTGGGGCGCCTGGGTGGCTCAGCGGGTAAGTGTCCAGCTCTTGGTTTCAGCTCAGGTCATGATCTCACGGTTCGTGAGTTTGAGCCCTATGCCTGGGATTCTCTCTCTCCCTCTCCCTCTGCCCCTCTCCCATAGGTGCACATTCTGTCTCTCTGTCTCTCTCAAATAAAGAGTTTTTTAAAAAAGAAAAACATTTACATGCATATTTAAGAACATCACAGCTAATACACCCTAGAGAAAGGCATACGAAGTCAACCTTTCCAATTCCATGCTCTCCTGAGTAAAGATCATTCAGCTGAGACATTGTATTAATAAAACTATTTAGCAGAGCACAGGGACCTCTTTATTTCAGAACAAGGATTTTAGCATTATGACATGATTGCAAATACTTCGGAGCTAAGAACCTGTGGAACGAGGGGCCTTTGAAAACAAGAGCAAAAGCCAGCGTCCTGCCCGGAGCGCAGTGGTGCAAGGAGGTCGTAGTGGGGGACGCACCTGTTCCACAGAAGACGCCGCTGCTACGGGACAGGGTGGCCTGCTTTCCTTGCTATTAAGTGTCAGCCTCTGACGACCCCGGTGGGTTCCCTGAGCCCTACATTTCCCCGAAGGAGACCCGTCAGCCGGCTCACAGGACGGGGCCAGCTCTTCCCTCCGAGCTGCAGTCATTCCATCCTCCACCTGGGCGCCAGCCCTCCCGCTCGCCCCACTCTGATGGCACCTCATGTCACCCCAGAGGGGACACAACAACTTCTTCAAAGGCCCTTTTCAGGCCTGTGCACCAAGAAAAGTGTCTAGAGGAGGAGGTGTTTCCTTCTGAAAAAGGGCTCCTGCCCACAGGTGTCCAAAGGCCTTTCGGAGACACGATTTCAGGAGGACAAGTTCACCAGCTTCCCGACGGCTACCCAGGGAATTTGGAAAGCGTGTTAGCACAGGAAAAGTGGAAACAATGAGACAGGTTGGAGGCTCCTTTCTAGTGTGTCTCTTTCAACAGAACCGATCATCTCTGACCTACGTCGGTCCAGCGATGCGTCTGTCCCCAGGCATGGCACACACCCCCCGCCTGCAGAAATGAGGGGCCCCCGAATTTCTCTTCCAAACTTCTCCAGATTAAATGCACTGCTGTGAGTTGTTAAATATGTCCGTCAGCTCAGTGCGGGGAGTCATACCTTTCTTTATCGCTGCTTTTCTCTGGGATTTCAGACTTAGAGGAGGGGGGTCCTGCTCTAACTGAGAAGGCAGAATATCTCCCTTTGCACAGAACTGCTTGGTGTCCGTCATGGCATTCAAAGCTAGGAGACCCCTGTGAGGGTCCCCCCAAAAGCCGAGGACAACTGCTGTGAAAAATTAGCCTAAATTAACAAAAAGGCACATTTTGCCACCTGGCAAGTGACATTTCAATTGTCTTTCCATTATCATCTGTCTTTTAAAGTTTGGGTGCATCAGGACACCTGGGGGGCTCAGTCGGTTGAGCATCCGGCTTCAGCTCAGGTCATGATCTCACGGTTTGTGAGTTCGAGCCCCACGTCGGGCTCTGTGCTGACAGCTCAGAGCCTGGAGCCTGCTTCAGACTCTGTGTTTCCCTCTCTCTCTCTGGCCCTCCCCTGCTCATGCTCTGTCTCTCCCTCTCTCAAAACTAAATGAAAATATTAAAAAAAAAAGTCTGGATGTATCAAACTGATGCGCAGGTGCTGCACACCAGGGAGAAAATGGACTCCAGTTTCCTGTTTCCGCTCCTGGTGTGCGGGCTGGTGCGGTTCTGTCCTACACGTGGGCCTCTCGTGCATGCTCCTGGTTTCCTCAGTTACTGGGGGCTTTTAAGCGCTCCGAACGTGCCTCTGCTATCACTGTCGGTGTCGTGAAAGCGTGTGTGTGTGTGTGTGTGTGTGTGTGTGTGTGTGTGGTGTCCCTACAGGATCTTTACTTACTAAGTGGGTGAAACACAGCAGTTTCATCAAAAAAGGACAGCTCTCAGAGCACCTGGGTGGCTCAGCTGGTTAAGCGTCCGACTCCTTTTAATGTTTATTTATTTTTGAAAGAGAAAGACACACACAGAGTGCAATCGGGGGAGGGGCAGAGAGAGAGGGAGACACAGAATCTGAAGCAGCTCCAGGTTCCGAGCTGCCAGCACAGAGCCCGATGTGGGGCTCAAACCCACGAACTGTGAGATCATGACCTGAGCCAAAGTCAGACGCTTAACCAACGGAGTCCCCCAGGTGCCCCTCAAAGAGTTGCTTTCTTTCTGAAAATCTTTTAATGTTTGTTTATTTTGGAGAGAGAGCGAGAGAGATGGAGCGCAGGCAGGGGAGTGGCAGAGAGAGGTAGATACAGAATCCGAAACAGGCTCAGAGCCGGATATGGGGCTTGAACTCGTGAACTGCAAGATCACGATCTGAGCTGAAGGCTGGGCGCTTCACGACTGAGCCACCCAGGTGCCCCAGGAGTCTGACTTGTGATCTCAGCTCAAATCATGATCTCACGGTTACCTGAGTTCGAGCCCCGTACTGGGCTCTGTGCTGACAGCGAGGAGCCTGCTTGGGATTCTGTCTCCCTCTCTCTCTGTCCTCCTCCCCACCCCCACCTCTGTCTCTCTCTCTCTCTCAGAATAAATAAATAAACATTAAAATAACCAGAGAGCTTTTGTGGGTGTCCGTGTAAACTGAGGCCCCAGCAGACTATGGCTGGCAGAGCCCTGGGGCGGTCGGGCCAGCAATGCCCACAGGAAACTCTCCGGTCACAGCAGGAGCTCGGAGGCGGCAGCGTGACCTCAGAGCAGGGCTCCTAAGCCTCAGCACGTGGATGTTTTGGGTCCGAGAGTCTCTGCTGGGGGGACTGTCCCGAGGGGCTGGCGGCACCAGCACCCCTGCCTTCGCCCACGGGCTGCCGCCAGCACCCCCCCGCCGCCCAAGCTGTGACCAGCCAACACATGTCCTGACACGGCCACACGGCCAGGAGGGGCGCAATCCGCCCGAGGGAGGCCCGCCGGCGTGAGGACTGTGTGTGGGGCTGGTGACGGGAGTCACACCGGGACATACTTCCCAGGGAGCCCCCCCCTCCCCCCGGGGCGTCGGTTCCAAGCCGTCCGGCCCTCTGAGGGGCTTTCTCTTTTCCTGTTGGCCCCGTGAGCCGGGTGGACAGCTGTGTCCTCAGAAAGACTCCCCAGATTCCTCTCGAGGAAGCTGTCCTCACGTTGCCGTCCGCGCTCTGCCTTCTGCCCTGCTCGGTCCCTCTCCCGGACCCCGGCGGGTCCCTGCAGCCCTGAGACAGGAGGGCGCATCGCTGAAGATGCATGAGCTCAGGGGCTCCTTGGGCCATTCCCGGCTGTGCCCGGCTGTCCCCGGCCTCGGCCCCAACCCGCCGAGCCAGCTTCCCGCAGCCCCTGACCCCACTTTCCTGATCAGTGAGGGAGCCTTTGCCTCGGGGTCACTGCTCCTTCCTCTACATCCTGGGGGGCAGAGAGAACTCTCCTGCATTCGTCAGGGCTGTGGCCTGCTGACCCGGTCTGCACACCCAAAACGGAAGGCTCTGGGCCGTCGTCCTTCAGCCTCCTGGCCCCAGCAGCCATGCGTGTGCACTCAGGATCATGCAGCGAGTGTAGACAGCGAGTGTAGACGGCTGCCTGTTCGGTCTCCGCTTGGCCTCCACGAAGCCAGAAATTGGCGCCATCTACAGGCAAAGGGAGGGACAGCTCTTCGCAGTGTTTCCATCAGCCTCTCCTCGAGGCTGCCTCTCTCTGAGGACCTGAGTCCTGAGACTCAGAGGGGAGTGAACGTCGGTCCAGGGCCCGAAGTCAGGACTCCACAGTGTGCCCGTGACCGTGGGGTGGGGGAAGGTGGTGAGAAGAGGCTTTCCTCCTCGGTCTACCCAGCCCCTGGCTGCAAATCGTAGTCCTCTTGTCTACCAAGCGTTTTGCCAGGTACCAGGCTGCAGAAGAGGTGAATCCTTCTCTCCAGGGGCTCTGGACGAGGCCGGTGCCGGGCCCCGTGTGGGGGTGGGGCGGCAGATGACACAGCCTCTTCTGGCCAAGGAGCCCCCCCAGAGGGAGGACAGGCTTCCCGCCCAGCGCCTGGAAGGTGACTCAGGGCCACCACAGTCCCTGGCCAGGTCAGCCACCTGTTTCTGCGGGGATGAGCTTGGCAGGTAGAGACACAGGTCTCTCCGTGCCCCCGGGGATGAGGGTGGGGGTCCTACAGAGAACCTGTGGCATTGCGGAGGAATGCAAGCCGCCGTTTAAAGAAAGAAGTACCGGCCTGACTACCAGAGAGTGTGGGTGTGTGGACGGGTGCCATAAATCTTCTCAAATACTTTCCTGACGCTTTTGTCCTCAACCCTGCTCCCCGGGGGCTGCTGTCTGGGTCTTGTCTGAGGCCCGGTGCCTTGGTCAGGGGCCAGCGGACAGTGGAGAGGTGACAGCCTGAGCAGCTCAGCTGGCAAGGGTCTGGCTCTGGAGGCCTTTGCCAGCCAGGGCTTGGGCACTCGAGGTATCTGACTGAGCAAAAAAAAAATCAAAAAATCTGCATTTTAGATCAACAATAATCGAGACATATCTGTACTAAAAATTATTAGTTATTGACGGGACTTAGATTTAACCAGGCCACCTACAGGTCACGTAGCACCAGCGCCGAGCTCCTGGGCTCAGCTGACTCATAGGGAAGCCCCTACCTGTGGCCGGGGGGCAGCCGGGAGTCAGGGGCTGTGACCCGGAGCTGGTGTCCCCTCCACCTCGCGCTAACCCGCTGCCGAGCAGCCTGGAAACGGGGCCCTTCACCTCTCCGCTTCTGCTCTTGGACCAGGAAAACTTGCCTGGGCCGTCTCCAAAACTGTTGGCCTGTAATTTAACGTCCCTTTGCTTTTTTAAACGTACCATCCGTTATTCTAACGCCCCTACAACTTGACATAGAGCAAAGTCTTCAGTGAAGCTGCCCAGGGTTTGGATCCAGCCTCAGGTTTTCCCCAAACTGTGTTCTTCAGGACAACGGCAAGTTAAACAAAACGAAATACATTTTCTTCCCCCAAACTGCCGAAGAACTGGCCAAGAGGAAACTGAAAATATTCTACAACACTCTTTTCAAAGAAAAACTGCCCATGGAGGCGCCTGGGTGCATCAGGCGGTTGAATGTCTGACTTCGGCTCAGGTCAGGATCTCACGGCTCATGAGTTCGGCTTCCACACTGGGCTCTGCGCTGGCAGTGCGGAGCCTGCTTGGGATTCTCTCTGTCCCTCTCCCCCTCTGTCCTTCCTCCACTTTCTCTCTCTCTCAAGATAAATACACTTAAAAAACGGAAAAGAGGAGCTGTCTATCAACATTAAGCAATGCGTTCAAGCCCCAAATGCATATTCAACCCAAAGGAAACATGCCATGAGCCTTAGCGGGGGTTATTATCATTGATGGTATTATCTGGTAAGACATCCGTGGGCTTGGGAATATGGTTCGGCAGTGTTGCCTCTAATAAAGTTTATTTATTTATTTTTTTTAACTGGGTTAGCCAGTTGTTTGACCAAAATGGACTTAGTCAACAAGTTTGGATGTGAATATTCATAGGAATTGAAATTTTAGTCCATAAAATCTGGAGGGGCGCCTGGGTGGCTCAGTCGGTTAAGCGTCCGACTTCGGCTCAGGTCATAATCTCACGGTTTGTGGGTTCGAGCCCCGCGTCGGGCTCTGTGCTGACAGCTCCGGATTCTGTGTCCCCTCTCTCTCTGCCCCTCCCCCACTCACCCTCTGTCTTTCTCTCAAAAATAAATAAACAGTAAAACACATGGAAACCATGACCAGGAACACCCAGTCTTTCTTGCAGTCCCAAATAAGGAGAGAGTGTCTGTGGACACAGAACGGGGTTTCCCACGAGCCAGATCAGTCCAAACCCAAGGCTTCCTCAGGCCTGGGCTCAGTAAGGGTCGTGCTTAAAACCCAAGGCATTCATGTAAGGTTCTTAGATTATCTCAGTGACACTAGTATCAACATTAACATTCATTTATAGCTTAACTATATCACTACAGAGCGAAAGACCGCAACCCCTGGTCTCCTGGGATCAAATAAGGAAATAAATCACAAACGGCCCTTTTGTACAAGAAATTGCCTTGGAGGAAGCACTAGGTGTGAAACCAGACACGGAACTTCTCACCACTCCCTGGGCCTCGCCAGCCCCCTGGCCCCCTCCCACCTCTGCCCTCTCTTGTCTCTTCTCCAGACAGCAGCCACAATGAGACGTGTAACATGCGAGCTGATCCTGCCTGTCTTCCTTCCCCAAAATACTCGACACTCTCCCGTTTCTTAAGAGAAGCTTCTCTATTAACACCCCTGGGCCCAGGAGTCTGGCCCACCCCTCTCCCTACCAGCCTGTGTTGTAGACTCCCTCCCCTCTGCGTTCTGGTGCTCTTTGAATCCCTGGATCTTCCCCCTCTCCTCTACCCCAGGGCCTTAGCACATGCTCTTTAAGGACAAAGAAGCTCGTTTTCCCTGCTTCCTGTGCATATCAGTGTCCTTGGGCAGCCCTGACAAAGTGTCAGTGACTGGGTGGCTCAAACACCAAAACCTTATCTCCTTATGGTTCCGGAGATTTGGCTTGTTGAGGGCTGCCTTGTCCCCGTGCGCTCACACGGTCAGCCCTCTGTGTGCGTCTGTGTCCTAAGCACCTCTTCTTCTGAAGACATCAGCCGTAACGGGTTTGAGTCCATCCTAATGACTGACTTCGACCTTAATTACCTCATTAAAGGCCTGATATCCAAATACAGTCACGTTTGGAGGAAGTGAGGGTTTGGACTTGAACACGGGGATGTGATGGGGGGGACACAGCCCAGCAAACCGCACGCAGCCTCAGGCCTCTGCCTACCCCATGGAGGGCGGGTACTGGCAACTGTAACTTTTGTGGACTGGGGCTTTGTGACCAGCGCTGACCCCTTCGGCTGTATCTCCCTGCGGGCGGGCGTTGCATTAGTTTTCCTGTCTGACCCATGATGCTGGCGACAATTGCCAGCACATAGTAGGCGCTTAGTAATCTGCCGAATGATTTCCCAGAGCTCGCTCCCCCAGGAAGGGCCAGAGCTGCGCTCCAGGCCTGCTCCCGATCACGCGCTGCTCCCTGGCTTATCCTGCCTGAGGAAATCCTTGTGCTCTTCTGATTTGTCGGGAGCCCAGACCCAGAGCGGCTCAAGGGCATTGTGGGCTGTGGCGAGCTGGGGCGCTGACGTCCAGGCACACGTTTATTCAGCCTTGTTCACCGGGGACCTTCTTCTCTTCCAGGGATTTTCCCGTTATCACTGGCTGAATAAACTTGAAGGAAGCAGAATCATTGAAACTTCTCACTGTAAAAAATGAGAGCGGCACCTGGGGGCTCAGTCAGTTAAGTGTCCGACTTGGGCTCAGGTCATGATCTTACTGTTCGTGGGTTTGAGCTCTGCGTCGAGCTCTGTACTGACAGCTCAGAGACTGGAGCCTGTTTCGGATTCTGTGTCTCCTTCTCTTTCTGCCCTTCCCCTGCTAGTGCTCTGTTTCTCTGTCTCTTAAAAGTGAATAAATGTTAAAACATTTTTTAAAAAGAGACTTTGAGAAGTGCCTGGGTTGCTCAGTCAGTTAAGCATCTGGCTTCAGCTCAGGTCATGATCTCACGGTTCGTGGGTTCGAGCCCCGCGTCGGGCTCTGTGCTGACAGCTAGCTCAGAGCCTGGAGCCTGTTTCAGAATCTGTATCTCCCTCTCTCTCTGACCCTCCCCTGCTCATGCTGTCTCTCTCTGTCTATCAAAAATAAATAAAAAACATAAAAAATTTAAAAAAAGAGAGAGAGACTTTGAAAGCCATGCTAAGCAATGAGTCCAGAGGGCTTTTGCGTTTCCCACGGAAGTATACAAATGGTGCTCTATGATTGCATGTGGTAGAAATCTACAAGCAAGAGGTTTGGGCAACAGGGTCAAACCCGTTTCATCAAGAGTCTGAAAAACCCACAGTTGTATGTCAAGTGTGACTATTTTTAAATGAATAAGGATCAGGGGAAGGAAAAGACCAATTTAAGCCAAATTGGCGAAATGCATATAATTTACAAAATGATGCAAAAATGAAAGCCTTCAACCTCCCTTCCATCAAGGTGTGTTCTGCAAGAAAAAATCAGACCCCTCGCACCTCTGCGTTGGTGCTGTTCAGAGTGGGGGGTAATTGGGGCTGATTTGTAGCCCTCGGAGTCATTTACCCCGGACGTCCATGAGAACTCTCAGGGGCCACAGGGGCATGAACTTCCATCGATGATGATTCTCCTTCTTCCCCTCACGGGCTATTCCCCTGGCAACCCCCTCCCCCCAGGACCCTCCCCAGCTGGTCCCAGAGCACTTTCTCTGGAGCTGATCAGCTTGAGTGTGGGCCCAGCCTAGGAGGGTGTCAAGGATGGGCTCTCCCCTCCACTAGCGTCCCCACAAGCCTCGGGTCCCACCACCAAGCCCCCCAGGCCCAGAGGACACATCTCCACATTCCTTTTCACCATGAAAGGCAGCCCTGGCCTCCGCCATCTGGACTTACAGGCTTTGCCAAAACCGAGGTAGAGACCGATGTCGTTTGGGAGAGCTGGGCGGACTTGAGAGGCGGTCAGATGAATTCTCGTCAAACCTCCCCTGGGGGGGCAGCAGTGTGGACGCTGCAGCATCACAGAGGTCAGTCACCGGTGGTGCCCCCACTCATTCTCCCACTTCCCCTCCTGGTGCACGCCTGGCTCCGTGGGCTTCACACAGCAGGTGCGGACATGTCTCTTACCTGAGACCTGGCCTCGACTTTGCCAAAACCATGCTGTTTGGGCAGCCCCGTGCTAAGCGGTGTTTCCTGCGTCGCCCAAGACAGAACATTTTGATAAAACGCATATCTGGATATTGCTCATGAGACAGTGAAATAGCTTAATTTAATTGCTTCATTGCTTAATGATGTATATGGTAAACAACGTATTTTGAGTTGTTCTTCTTTCTGTAACAGTCATTTATCTTATGAGATCCCATTCCAATTTTTAAGTATGTTATATGAAATGTCTGAACTTAAGCATTGCTTTAATTTTGCTGCTAATTCCAGTTGCTGCTTCCTCAGCGGGCAAGCGTCCTTCACGGTGAACATAAGACACAACAAAGTCCCACAGTAACTCCAGAAAGGCTGTCTAGTGTGGCCGCACTGTCAACAGAATACAAATTATGTAAAAACCTTGAAGTAAAGGACCACCTGTGGTTTTCCGGCAATAAAGGTATGGAAAATACACTTGTGGATGACGTCGATAAAAATTTACGGAGTAAACAGGCATATTACCCCTGGTCCAAATGTTTCTAACCTGTCAACAGAATACCCAGGGACGGATTGCTAAATTCAGCGGTCATTAGTATTTTGTTGGCTCTCGGGTACATACAACTGTGACTTTCCATGTATTTTTCCATGTTGTCATCATGAAGATAAACGCATCATAGTACAAGGAGAGGACACATTTTATTTAATGATTTGTTAACTTGATACATCACTGTTCAAGGCCGGTGGGCCTTCGTCCGTCTGCTTGCCCTGGACCTCGGGAGCTCTCCCCTCCGCCGCCCACCCCTCCTTGGGCCCCGCTAATTCCTTTCTCTCCCCAGCCCTGCAGACCCAGGAAGGGTCTGGCTTCCCACTGTTGCTAGTTGGGGGAGCCTCGGCCTTCTTGGGGTCCCTGAACCTGCCCCCGGCACATGCACCTGCATACGTGTTCCTTCCTTAAGTGGCTTTCAAATCAATCTTTTGGAGTGTTCTACCCGCTTGTTTCCAGAACCTTGTGGGACACGCCTGGTGTGTTAAGGGAGTTGAAAACTCGCTCTCTTATTCTGTATTTTTGGTCTTTCGGAAATGCTGCATTTTCCTCGTAACAGTGACTCTCTCTTGACATTCTAGGATCTGCGTGGTTACACCTGCTGCCGGTCTCTGCCCTGAACTGCGAGGTCTCTCCGGGTGAGGACTTGTTTTCTGCTGGAGCCCCAGTGATGAAAACAGCGAAGGTCACACAGTAGGTGCTTAGTAAATAAATGTTAAGTAAACGACTGAACGGCCTTCAATGGAGGAGAAGAACACACACATCCAAGGTCTACAAAACGTCTTGACTCTAAATCCTCTAGGCAACAGCCCAGGGCACACCTCCACCTAACAGTGAAGTGGGGGTGAAGCTTGGGGCGTAGTTCGAAAGGATCTAGATGGGGCACCTGGGTGACTCAGCCGGTTAAGTGTGTGACTCTTGGGTTTGGCTCCGGTCATGATCTCACGGTCTGCGGGATCGAGCCCTGTGTCGGGCTCTGCGCTGACAGCGTGGAGCCCGGTTGGGATTCTCTGTCCTGTCCCATCTCCCTCAACTCCTTCCTCTCTCTCCCAAAATAAATACATAAGCTTTAAAAAAATTAATGGCCTAGACACCCTCCAATCGCATCGTGCAAGTGGGAAGGCTGACAGGAGAGGCCCAGAGTGCCATCCATGCCTGGCCCGTGGGGGGCATCTCCTGTGCCCCCTACTCAGTTAGGAAGCAGGTGGAATTTCTAAGGCCCCTTCCCACCTGACCTGCTCTTTGTTAGATCAGCTACTTCAAAGAGGAGGGGCAGGAGGTTAAAACTGGCGAGGCTCTATATTGGCTAAGAGGAGAATTATTATCTTAAACTGAGAGAAATCGCTTGTGGATCATGAGTGTTCCACACGTCAGTTAAAATAAGAGTTGCCTGATGTTCGACTCACCCAGATCCTAAGTTTGTTTTTTTTCTTTCTTTCTTTTTTTTTTCTTTTTGTCCTTCCCATAATGAGCTGCCAAACAGTGTGATACACAATCACACAGCAATCATTTGGAACCTGCAGCCCAAAGAACACAGGGCTCGTTAGCTGGAGAGATGCTGCCCAAAAAATGGATCAGGTCGTGTGAGGGTCGTGCTGCCCGAGCGAGGAGCGCCCCGATCTCTGTCACTCAAGGGAGAGCGAGGTTGGCAGCCCCAGCCGGGGACGTGGCTACCTGGCCGCGTGGGTGACAGGCACAGGCTCACTGCTGTCACCGCCGCCTGGAGAATGAATGACTGTTGTCAAGAGGTGCCAGGAGGTAATGAGTAGCCCCTCGGCTGTCTGTAAACAGGCATTTTTTGATGCTACGGAGAGATGAAGCTATTTGGGTGATCAGTTTTGCCCTCCCAGGAAGTGGGATGTAATTACTCTGATCTCCGGCCCTCCATCGTGAGGCCCGGCTGTGGGCGCAATGGGCCCCCCCCGCAGGGCTGGGGGCGCTCGGGTGCTGGGCCTCCCTCCTGCCTCCCCCAGGCTCTTGTCCTGCCGGCCGCCTCTCTCCACTCCCGCTTATGTCAGGAGCATTTTGTTCTTCTTTCTAAAGTCTGAGAAGTGGCTGCAGGTAAACGTAACTGAGCTCATAAACCTCTACTGGGCCCCCACTAGGGCCCCCTATTCCTGGACGTGGGGCTGCGCAGACGGCAGGATCGGGGCTCAGTGTCCACCCTCAGGGAGCTTCGGGGGCCGCGGAGGGGCCGCCTCAGTCACGGGCTGTGATGGCAGAGCGTGCAGGCCAGCTCCACCTCCAGGCTCCTCTCTTGCCCCCAACTCAATCTAAATGTCTGTTTATTCGCAATTTTCTTTTTTTAATGTTTATTTATTTTGAAAGAGAGAGAGAAAAAGAGAGCAGGGGAGGATCAGAGAGAAGGGAAGAGAGAGAATCCCAAGCAGGCTCCACGCTGTCAACACAGAACCGGACACGAGGCTTGAACTCACAAACTGTGAGATCACAAGTTGAGCTAAAGCCAAGAGTCGGACGCTCATCCGACGGAGCCCCCCAGGCACCCCCGTTTATGCATAGTTTTAACACTTGTTGAACAACTGTGGCTTAGACGCTGCAAGAGATGCGAAGGTTAATGAAAACAGGACAAAAATGGTTTACATTCATTTAGTGTGGGACGCTAGACTCAGCGAATGATACATGTATAATTAAAGTCATGTCTGGGGTCTCATCAGTCCTCATGACACCCGTCGATGTGGAGGCTGTGATTGTCACCATTCGAGAGAAGGGGAGGCCGGCTGGGAGGCAGCTCGCCCCAAGGTACTGTAGCCCTGGTCCCCCTGTGTGCTAGGCCCGCAGGCCAAACTGCCCTTGGCCTCCGACGTGATCATCTTCGCATGGCTCCCTCACTTCCTCGTCCTGGGAACACAGGGGAGGAGCTCATGTGGGCGTGGAGGGTGGCCTGTGTGTGACCGTCCCTGGCCCGTGGGGTCCAGGCTACGGGGTAGGGGCACCTCCTCTGGCTGCTTACATTTACTCTGCTCACACTGGGGGCAGGAGGCTGTCCCCGGGGCCACATGGGCCACGTGGGAAGCTGAGACATTGTTTCAGCCACCCGGGTTCAACCTTCCCGATGTACACTCGCCGGAAAATCTGGGGAGCATTGAGCCTTCCAGCCGGTGCCCCCTCTCCCCCCCGCATCTTAGCAACAAAACACCCCCGGCGGTGTCCATCTCCCAGCACCGAGGGGGCTTCGCGAGTGAAAGTTTTCACAATTGCACGCCGGTCCGTTCAGGGTGTGACCTTTCAAGGGTCCGCAGGGGCACGTCTCCTGTTTCTCCTGTGCCCACGTTCTCTGTTGGTCAGAGGGCTACCCAACAAGCCTAAATCGGTAAGCACGGAAATACGAACAAAGGGGAGAGTGTGTAGACGCCAAGGACCCAGAAGGTACGTGAGGGCTGCGTGGGGTCCGTAGGGTTGATTTTCTTTTGAAAAGATGACTTCCTGGGGCTACCGTCTCTGCAGCAGAAAGCGGAACCGAACCCCAGACTCGGCGGCTCCTGGCTGAAATCCCGCCGTCTCTGTGATGGAGGAGGTGAGGGGGTCCAAGAGCCTAGGGTCTCCATAACGCTCCTGGCATTCGTGTTAACCCGTCACTTACCGTGGGGGGGACGCGTGGGAAGGGCTGTGTGAGAGGATCGGGTTCCTCAACGTGAACCAAACGCCCCCCACGCCCCTGCCCCAGGAGGCGTGCTGACAGGAACTTCAAAACGCTGGCATAATTTCCAGCACATAAAGGCTGCCTTCCCTGACCACATTCCAAACTTCCAAAATGCAGCCATAAAACGATTTTCCTCAAAATCTTATTTGAAAAAAAACATGTTTTTTTTCATGGAACAGTTAAGGGTTAGCTGACAGAAGCTCTGCTTCCTGGAGGCGGCGGGGAGGGGGGGGCTGAAGGTGGGGTTCACCCTTGGGAGTCACGGCAGGGGCACCTTGAGAGCAGACATGGGCCGGGGGGCAGGGGGCAGCCAGACAGGTTTCATCAGCCTGGCATTTTACCCGGAAAAAGCTCCATCTTCCTCCCTCCCTCCCATTCCTCTTTCCTCCCTTCCTCTTTCCTCCCCCCTTCCCTTCCTCCCTCCCTCTCTCCCTCCCTTCCTCCTTCCTTCCTCCTCCCTCCCTCCCTCCTTCCTTCCTTCCTTCCTTCCTGATAATGGTCAGTCTCCAGAATCTTCCAGCAGAGGTCACACTTGCCTTTGTGATGATGGAAGGTATTTTTCATTTTGGAGCACAGAACGAATTGTTCTGGGCTGTAAATTTCCACAGTGTTTGGAGAGATTCCATGGGGCGTGAGGCCATGGAAAGTGGGAGACACCGTCGGAGACCAGGAGCCCCTGTCAGCCGGGCAGCAGACATCACGATGAAGTGACAGCTCCATCCGGCCGCGGTCCGTGGGCCGGGGCGGGTCTCTCCAGCTGCCATTTGTATTTATTCCCTCTGATATGCGGGCTAAGTCAGTGCTGAGGACCCCTGACCGTTACCCTCTCCTTGGAGGTCTGGAGATCATGAGGGCTTCCTTATCGAACCTGACCTGTCCCCGACTGCAGGGTTTCCCTGAGCCCCTCAGGACTGTTGTTCCGTGGCCGTGGCAGGATTCTACAGAAGAATCTGGACTCATGAACAGCTGCCCAGGTGTTTCCAGTTTGCTGGGGTGGGAGAGCCCCCTGCATAGCCTTAGAGGGGCTTCCCGGGGGAAGGGTGAGACCCGAGCAGGGCTGTCCGGGATGTGTAGAAATCGGGCTGGCAGAGGGGAAGGGAAAGGTACCACCATCCAGGAAGCGTCTGAGCGATTTGCTTGGGAAGTCACGTGGGATGTGTCTTTCCGGCCGAGTCCATTGGCTTCCAGAACTAAATACAGCCTGGAGGGCGGAGACGCGCTGAGTGCTCCCTAAACTCACTTCTCTGAGCTCAGTGCTTTCCCTGCGCTGTCTCGTGTTGGTTCTGTGGTTGGGAGAGTCAAGGCTAAATAGTCTACCCAAGATTGTGCAGCTTCTAAGGACCAGAGCCTACAGTCAGACCTAGATGTCTAATTGACCAGACCGGACTTTGAACGGCTACACTCAGAGACCTCCTTCATGATACAACGGGGCTCACAGCACAATCCCTAACTTTACCGCTGCTGGCGAGCAAGGCTGAGGAGCTGGTGTTTCATGGGCGTGAAGTAGGACGATGTTAGTGCACAGCCCCCTCCCCATCCCCCCGGGGCCTTTCGATTCCTGTCCTCCCAGTTCACAGACACGCACACACACACCTACCAATGTTAACAATTGAAAACGAGCTAGAGATCAGCTTTCTGGAGTTCAGTCCTTGGGCCCTCGGCTAGTAAAGATCTGATGTCTCACGTCTACACACGGAAGGTCCAGGGCCTCGAAGACGGGCCACAGCTACGCCCCGGGCGCCTCTGCATTTCTTCATTTTGCACAAGCTGCAGTAGCTTCTGGGGTGGTTTTCGATCCCGTTGCACTGAGGGCACGTGGGACGATAAAGTAGGAATCGTCCTTAACTGTCAGGTTAGCTGGCGACACTGAAAGTGTCGTGAGCTGCCTCACTTGTGAAGCAGGGGGTCCCATTTCCGAGGGGACTTGCGGTGTCTCCCCTGTCCCGCGGCCCACGGGACCTGGCACAAGGTTTATACTAGAGAGCTTGCAGGAAAGTTTCCATCACCGGAAGTGGGGAATAAAGGCACGGTGTTTCACGGTGGCCTGAGCCCTGTGCGTGCACATCCAGGGCCACAGGGGGGTCACGCAGGACACCACTCAGACAGCACCATTCATCAACCCTGGTAAGGCTCCGACTGGGGCCTCAGCGGGAGAAATAAGATTCACCCTCAGAACCTTCCTTTACCTTCACACCACCTTGCGTAACGATACACCGAGGAAAACATGCGTGGTTCACATTGAAACCTGCCGGGAGCCCAGTCCTGGGCTCTAGAACCTTCTGACATCACCTCCAGATCCTTAAATAAGAACCCACGGGAGTATTTCTATCTTTACCTAAGGGATCTCCATACACCCATACAAATCGAGATTCGGGTGCCTGGAGCGGGCAAAACAGGAGAAACACACAACAAACTCCTGATCTGAGTTTGTCCTGAGGGAGGCTGTGTGCCTGGGAAACCAGATGTACACGACTGAATGGATATTTCTAGTCTATATGTTTTATGGTTTGTGCACATTTTTTAAATGTTTGTTTTGTTTTGTTTTCTTTATTTATTTATTTAATTTATTTCTTATGAGAGAGAGAGAGTGCACACGAGCAGGGGAGGGGCAGAGAGAGGGAGAGAGAGAATCCCAAGCAGGCTCTGGGCTGACAAAGCTCAATCCCATGACCCTGGGATCATGACCTGAGCTAAAATCAAGAGTTGAGCACCTAACCAACTGAGCCAACCTGGCGTCCGTCCCACTTTGTACACATTTTATGGCTCAATTTGCTGTCTGACCTAGGGAAAGAGCAGCGATGGGTAAGGTTGTTGAAGGGAGTGTGTGAGCAGACGTGTCTGGAAATTTAGGATCTTGGCCAGTCAGGATCAGAGGGAGGTTATGTTGATACAAGGACATTAACTCTTCCCGTAGCTCCAGACCATGGTGGACATTCCATTAATGTTTGCAGAATGAGTGAAGGAACAGCAATTAGACGTTACTCCTCCCTCGAAGGATCCTGTAGTTAATACCTCTCCTACATTATAGATCCTCTGTAAACAGATCCTATATACACAAGTTGCCTAGTTAGCACAGCAATCCAGAGAAAAGTCTGAACTACGGACTAGGAGAGGCTGGAATGTCAACAGCCCGAACACAGACTCTCCCAAGTCCCTTCTTCGGGTGGAAAGCACCTGGTGAACCAAGCCACAGATTCAAGGCGCCCAGGCCCTTTGGGATCATACATCGAAATCCTGGGAAGTGGGCAGAGCCTTTCTTCTGGAACAATCGAGGACCCCCGTTCACCTGGAGTACTTGAGGAGACTAACTCTTCCGTGTTAATCTACTTGGGAAGTCAGGTCACCTGCCAGGGTGCGCCGGAGTCCCTGACCAAGTTCGTGAATTCTCCCTGGAAGCCCTCAACAGCCCCACCTTAGCTCTTCGAGTCCTGGGCACCCCATTCTGAGGTGACGGCTGTCACCTCTTCGGAGCATGTCCCTTCTATTGTGATTGACACATTCCCCTTACATAATAGCTTGTTGGTTTCCTGTGCTCCTGTCCACAGTTCTCTATGGAGTGAGTCTGAGGAATATTGAGATGCGCTCTTCCCTGCAGACACCCTGCTCCTGTTACGTCCCCATAGCTCTCAGGTCTCCCGTGGTCCTGCAGTCCTAAGACATTTGAGAGCTGAGGCCCCGGGCGAAGGAGGCGAGACAGGAGAAGCCTGGGGTTTAAACTCGCACTTTATGTCACGCTCCTAGCGGGAGGTCACTGCTGCATCTTTCAGAGGTTTTCGGTCCCCACAGCGGGGAGCGTAGCATGTAGACAATGTTAAAGGCATTATGCTCTTTGCCGACAGAGTCGTCACACGGATCTTGAGAGAACCAAGAAATTGACTTTCATGCTTTCTCAGCCTTCTCTCATCTGCGCAGACCAGGCATCAAAGTGCAAGTAGAGCTGTCGCCCCAGAAAGAGAGGAAGCCACAGGACACAGAGATCTGGGTGTGCTCATAAGCGTTTGCATTAGCTCTACCCATCGACTCTTCCAGAAACTGACCAAAGCAGACAAGGACTCATTTTTCAATTATCTGTAATAGTCCAATCACACCCTCACTTACTCTATACCTCGTTTCCTCCTTTGTAGGGACCATTTCAGATTTTTCCAGACTATTTAGAGAGTAATTGCCATATCAGACCATTCGGTCCAGAATTTAACCCCTGAAGGTTTGGCTCAGTAACCAATACCGTAGAGGTAAAAAAATATATATATTTTTTCGCCGTCATTTGCTCCTATGCTGACACAGATTTTCAAAGCAGAGGGACATTCGTTCACTGGCCAAATATTTATTGATCACTTATTGTGTGCGGGGAATGAGGTCAGGTGTAGAAAACCAGTCATTGATGCTACCGGTTCTTTAACATGAGAACAACACACCATCTTTCAGGTGGCCGTACGGGCTATGGAGAAAACTAGGCAGAGAAGGGGGTCAGGAGCCTCTCTGAGAAGGGGACATGTGAGCTTCCATGATAGATGTCCCCACGATCATGGCAAGACTCCTGTTGGTGGAGTTCGGGGCACTCGGATTTTGAAGTTGACTCGATGCAGGTCCGAGGCATAAAACCAATACAACGCTCGCACTAGCAGTGACCTTGGAAGCCCTGTTGTCCAGTCCCATGCATTCTACTTGTGGAGAAACTACCCCTAAAATGTTAACTGACCAGCGGTGTCTCCACTCAGCCTTGGGACCTGAACACGGTGCCTCCAACACGGATGCTGCGGGGTAATGACCTGCCCCTGGGAGCCCAGGGTCCCCCTGCCCCCTCCATAGATGCGTCGGCAGCCTATCAAGCAATCTCTAGTCATTGTCAAGGAACTAAAGGCAAGCAGGCTTCCCTTGCAACCGTGTGTTTTCTCAGATGCGGAAGTGGCAGGAATTCTGCTCCAGAACGTGCGGCCATCTTCCCCGTGGAAGCGAACCCCAGAGGCAAAGCACTTCACATTTCACAGACAGTATAGCGCATCCTCCTCTGCCATGTACTTGTTACGTGAACTCCCACCAGCGCTGACCTTCAAGTGGGAAGGGAATTACAAATAGAAGGTTCTGCACGCTTCTGCTACATCTAGATACCAGCCCGAGTGTCGGTGGCCATTGCGTGTCCCAATGGCCAAGGGTCGGCTCTTGTCTCTTTAATTGTATGATGTACATCAAGTATCAATGCCTTCTTTCCATCTGCTTTGCAAAGAACAGATGCAGAACTTGACGTGGGTAAGAAACTGAGATTCTTCTCCTGGAAACGTTATGTTCTACGGACTGGCAAGTTACGAATGTTATATCAGGCCCGCCCACGGAGCCCGGGGTGAGGGGCGGGGCTGTCATGATGTGTTTGAGAAGAGCCCGAATATGCAACCATCCAGACAACTCAGGGGGCCAAGAGAAAGTACCGTTTCCTCCTGTAGCGAGCGAGTACGACGAACGTGTTAGCAGGAGTAATAAAGGTAACTTGCTACACTGGCCCAGTCATCTCATTCGCCACACATCTTAGACACTGCCGCCGAGTTTACAAGGAAGAACCAGACAAAACGAGGCCCCCAGCCTCTATGGGGCTTGTCGTCAGTGTGTGTGTGTGAGGGGGTCAGACCTGTGAATAAATAGCTGTGGAGCGGGGTGGTAAGTGTTGTGACAGTGACACAAACTTTTCTAGGGGAACAGAGGAAAGGGTACCAGCCCTGCTGGGTTTGGGGTCAGAGACGGCTTTTTAGAGGAGACGAAATTGAAGCTGGGTCTTGAGGGATGGGTAGGCACTCATCAGTGGAGAAGGAGAGAGAAGGCACTCCGGGCAGCAGGAACCAAGCAGGAAGGCATAGGGGTTCTACAAGAGCAGGGGTGCGGTCGGAGCCACAAGTGGCTGGAGAGAGTAGGGGTGTGGTCGGAGCCACAAGTCATTGCACGTGGCTGGAGAGTGAACTTCGGGAGGGAAGACCTGGTGGACAAAGCCGCGGCTGACTTGGGTCCTGTGGGAAGGGCTCGGATGCCCTGCTGATCCCCATCCTCAAATGGGAAGACTGTCTCAACCTGATCGTGAACTTGGAAGTCTGCACCGGGCACCTACAGATGGCCTGATGTGCCCCTTCCCGCCCGGGATCACGCTCTCATTTCCCCACATCCCCACAGCAGACTCGCAGCTGCTCTGAATTGGGTGAGTCTCCGCCCTCTTTTCCAAAGACTAGCAATGCCCAATGCCCACAGGGGGGGGGGGGGTTCCACACATCCCCCAGGTGGCCCCGCTGGTCGCTAATTGCTGCAATTGTTATCACTACAATAATGGGATGGGTTCTATCTGAGAATCAGACCCAGCTTTTCAGCCGGGGAAGTCTGCTCAGCCTGTGCCCAGGTCCCCACATCATTGTCCGATGCGTCACTGGCAGACAGAGCTAATTGGGAGCTGGCGGCTGTGACAGCTTTGCTGGCCCTGAGACACGACCCGGTCGCTGCAGTAATTTCACATGAGCGAGAAAGGGCAGCTTGGGGTGGTTTTCATCTTCTCTGCAAAACAACGGAGCTGTTTGAATTTGTCTTGGGCAGGAGCAGAGGGTGGGCGACACTGCAGTAAATGTGACAGACAGGCCTCACCGCGGGATCCTTCCCGTGCTCCTGGCTGCTGTCTGGACTGGGGACAGTTAGGTCTCTCTCTTTCCCTCGGTCCTGCCTTCTTCCTCTCTGATCTCACCTGCCGTGTGGCGAGGCCGTCAATTAGACCACAGCAGAGAAGTGCCTCTGTGCTGATCCCTTCTTAGGGAGACCAAAGCTACAACTGGAGTCCCTTAGAGAAAAACTAACTGCAAGTAGCTAACCTTATTTTTTGTAAATGCTTGTTTACACTATCCTGAGAGTGTGCGTTTCATGGCTCTAATTAAAAAAAGGAAGCTTATGAGAAACTTAGAGCCGATTAAAAGGCACATGGAGAGGGGAAAAAAGCACGAAGAGGAAGAACAGTCATCTCACAAACACGGGCTGAAAAAGAGAGGGCTGATTAGCAGGAAGCGTGTGGGAAAGAGGAGGGGTGGCATTTTAAAAAATGCCCACGAGAAGAGCAAATGCGGGTAGAGGCGGAGATGTCCCGGATCAGTCAGTCAGCTCTGGGAGATTTACCGAGGGCAGAATATGGCATCAACACGTAGGATTAAAACAAAAAGAAAGAAAGGATCCCTCCCCACTGGGAGAATAAGCTTTTCCACAGCAACATCCCAGCCCAAACAATAAGTACTGTCCAAATAACGGAGTGCCTTGTGGGGGGCTCTGACTGTGGCCTGCTCCCCCAGACAGGAAGGTTCTGGAGAGCCAGCATTCTGTGGTTCCTGAGAGACAAGTAGAGATTGCAGGTAAGAAAGGCTCCTGAGCTGGGGAGTGAGGCTCCAAGGCCCTGCTAAGGAGTTTGCAGAGGGAAAGAGAAGTCTGGCCAAGTAGGGGCCACAGGCCAATGATGAGAAGAAGTCCGAGGAGAGGCCGAGAAATCCTCAGGCCCCATGCAGAGCCAGGGCGCCGACTGGGCTGTCAATTTCTTCTGTGTCTTTTTTTTTTAATGTTTATTTTTGAGAGAGAGAGAGGCAGAGAGAGAGGGAGAGAGGATCCGAAACGGGCTCTGTGCTGACAGCAGTGAGCCGGATGTGGGGCGCAGACTCATGAACCAGAAGACCATAACCTGAGCTGAAGGCAGACGCTCAGCCAACTGAGCCACCCAGGTGCCCCTGGGCTGTCCAGTTCTGCACGTTCTACCCACCTGCTGGAATCTAGAATAAATGGATTTCCATCCCCCTCCTCTCTCACAGAAACCACAAGGCAGCAACATCCCTGACCTCATCTCGTTAACTATGGTCCTTTCTCCTCCCTTCTTCAGTCCACTTCTGGATCCGGTCCCCCAGATATCTGAGAAGGAATGCCATCTGAGTTTCTAGAATGAAAGACCATCTTTGGGACTTCTGAGCACCCCGGTGGTCTGAGCACAAGGTCTGGAAGCTGAGGTCCTAACTACGCCCACCTGAGGTGACCTTGGGAAGCACCCTCCTGGTTTTGTCCGCTGTATTTACAGTCAACAGTGAGGAGAGTTGTCCCCGCTGTTCAGAATGCCAGAGAAGCAGGTGCCTTGGTGCTATTTTCACCAGTGTAAAAATAATATTTACTGTAAATCCTGCGGGTTGCTTCATCTCTTTGACACACATTCGAAAGGGAAATCGAGTTCTCTGTTGGGTTACAAGAATCTTGTCCCGATAAAGCGACTGTAGGGGTAAAACTCTCCTTTGTCCCAGGAGCCCTTGGCCTACGTTTGGAAGAAAGAAAGTCTATGGAAACCCCAACCCCAATGTCGTTAAAGGAAATCTCGGGGGTTACAGAGCTGAGCACCTCAGTTTCCGGAAAGACACTCCAGTGAAGAAATGAAACCATCCCGACCTGCCTCTTTGTCCTATCAGAGTTCACACTGAGGGAGCGGGATGGATTTAGGGAGGTTGTTTTGTTTCTTGACTGGAAATGAGACAGCATATTGGTGTTTACCAGGCAGTGGGCTGTGTCAGAAGCTCAGCTGCTGTTACCATGGCAACCAGATGCTTGCGTCTCTCTGCACCGCCACCTTGGCTTTGCTTGAACCATTTCTCAAAGTGTCTGGAGGCTTATTTCCCAGCGGACGTTTCAGCCTGACATTGCGCTGGCGGATCATCGGCCAGAGGACTCACGCAGAGGATGCATCGTAGATTCAAGAACGCTCGGACTTGGGAAGTTTGCCCAACACTCCCCCTCCACCAAACAGCAACAACAACAAAAAACACAAAAATTAATGGTCAGTCAAAACCCCGAGGAAGACTCGCTTAGCAGGCAGGCAGGACAGAAGGTCAGGACATTCTCCCCTGGAAAGGCATTGATTTGACCCAAGAGAGCAAGGAGTCATCTGTCCTACATCCCAGATGAAGTCAATCTTGAGAAAAAAACCAAGAACCAGCACAGGCTCCTGAAGGCTCTGCCACAGGACGAGAAACCCTAAAGGAAGCAGGAGCAGCTAGAAGAAGAAAGACAGTTTTTAGAAAAATAGGTACATAGGTATAATCTAAGAGATGGTTGAATTCTTTGTCGAGGCTGCAGTCTTGAAGGGACAGGGCCTCGGCTCAAGATAGGTTTTGCTAAGTCTGAATTCTGTGACTTTGCAGAGGTTACCTGACCTCTCCAAGCCTCCAGTATTTTATTGGAAACGTGTGGTTTATAATTTTAAGTCCTGTAGGCATTGGGGAGGTTTAAATACCGCCCCGCGTATGAGCCCTGTATCACTGTGCCTGACACACGGTAAGTGCTCGGGGTTTCCCTGGGTGTCTCGCTCGCCGTCTCCTGGGCCCCTGCCGGGGGATGTGGACTCTCCGATGAACGTGTTCTGATTCAGACCTCAAGGAGGTGAAAGGCCAATGGCGGGGGGGGGCAGTAAATGAGTATCCATCTAATGGTTATGCAGTGCGGCCAGTCTGCGAGCAGGGAAATGACAAGACCCCAAAACTACACCCTAGAGAAAGCACCCGTGTTTACCAGGAGACGGAGCTGGAAGAGCATTCCTGGCCGGAATAGCACCAGAGCAGAGGGAGAGGCTCTTTGGTGCACGCGGGAGTTTCAGGAAACGGGGTGAGGTTGGTGTCCCGAGCGGTCACCCAAAGCCTCTTGGCCAGTTCCCTGATCACCATGTGTGTTGGGGGTGGGGAGGAACGGGAGGTGTCAGGGACCACAGCCTGCCACAAGTCTGTGAGTGCGGGGGCGCCTGGGGGCTCAGCCAGCTAAACGTCCGACTCCTGGTTTTGGCTCAGGTCATGATCTCACAGTTCATGATATCAAGCCCCGCACGGGGGCTGACAGCACAGAGCCTGCTTGGGATTCTCTCTGCCTCTCTCTCTGCCCCTCTCCCCCCTCTTCTCTCTCAGAATAAAGTATGTAGTTCAAAGGCTCTTAGATACTCACAGAGTAGCACAGCCAACACCGCCGGCAGTTTTAGGACACAGTAGTGTCCTGGAGAGACGCCTCCTGTACGTTAGCAGTTTCTCCCACTACCTTCCCACCCCCGGCCCTGGGCAGCCGCTAACCTTTCCTTCTTTGTGAGTCTAATTTATTCTAGGTGTTTCATAGAAATGGAATCATATAATGGGGGTCTTTGCGACTGGCTCTCATTACTTATAGAATGTTACCGTTTTTAGCATGTATTAATACTTGATTCCTTTTTATGGCTGAATTATGTTCAATCATATGGGTATGCCTCATTTTTTTATCCATTAATTAGTTGGAGAATATTGGGTTGTTTCCACCTTTTGGCTGCTAGGAATAATGCTGCTGTAAGTATCCACATACACGTTCTTAGGTGAACATGCGTTTTCATTTTTCTTGGATACGTACCTAGGATAGAATTTCTGGGTCATAGAGTAACTCTGCGGGTCACCATTTTAGGAACAGTCAGCCCGTTTTCCAAATTGGAGGCTCCATTTGGCATTTCCACTCCCGGCGTGCAAGACTCTGTTTTCTCCCCTCCCTTGCCAATTCTTACGATACTGACTTTAGCAAGAGCGTGGTGGGTGCTAAATGGTATCTCATTGTGGTTTTCATTTACATTTCCCTGAGAACTGATGATTCTGAGCATCTTTCCATGTGTTTACTGGCCATTTGCACATCTTCTGTGGAGATATGTTTATTCAGATCCTTTACCCCATTCTTCATGGGGCTGTCTTCTTACTGCTGAGCTGCAAACGTTCCTCATATAATTGAGAGCCAAGTCCCTTATCAGACATATTGTTTGCGAGATCCTTCTCCCTTCTGTGGGTTCTTTTCATACTTTAATGATGTCCTTTGAAGCACAAAAGTCTTTTGTTTTGATGATGTCTAATTTATCTATTTGTTCTTTTGTTGCTTGCTTATGTTTTTGAAACCTAATTATAAAATGGCTTTGAAATTCAAGATCATTCAACCCTCTGCATACTTCTGACGTACATGGGTAACTGGCGGTCTTGTCTGAGAGGGAAAAAAGTATTGGGAATGTTAGCTATGATTACGGACACGATAATAACATAATAGTGGAATCAGAAACAAAAGTAATTAATTAATTAATAGCAATAATTATTCAAGTAATTAAGCAATTGCCTAACTTTCTGGACTGTGGTTTTTCTATCTAGAAATGAATAAGTAAAAAGAAAGGAACATTCCATTTGAGTGCACATTGTATGTTAGGCACCGTGAGAGGTAGGTACTTCGATAGGTAGATGAGAATCCAGATGCTCAGAGATGTTTAGTAACCTGCTGGAGGTCGCACAGGAAACTGGACTTGGAATGAATTTGAACCTGAAGGAATTGGCTCCAATATCTGTGCATTTTCTGCCGTCATTGTACTGCATAAAAATGTCTTGAGGATAATTTTATTATAATAATATAAATTATTCTACCAACACCACAGAGGATCAAGGTTTGGTGGAAAGTTAGGATAAAGCAATCAGACACAGAGCCTGCAAATGTGAGGTTACGGAGTTTTCTTCTTGTTCTTTGCAAGGTGAGACTTGACGGGATGCCATTTGATTAATGATATACGACTCACCATCGGTTTACATTCCAGAAAAGCGCAGTCCAGAGGGCGGCCGGCCAAGGTGGTAGCAAGGCTGCAGGGAGGGTCAGATGAAAACCTTTGGGGGTGAAGCCCCCACCAAAGAGTACAAGTCTTCTGAGACCCCATTTTGCAGAAGACGTGGTGGGGGGGGCAGCCTGGTGGGAATCTCCTATGTTCCCATGTCTTTGGCCTCAATCTGGTCATTTCTCCACGAAAACAGTTCATTGTAAGAAGCCATTGCAGTAGTCCCCAGAATTGAAAACAGATCGTTTTGAAGCGCCGGTTGAAATTGCCTATTGGCAGGACTCAAACGCCGGAGGACTGTGAGTTTGATGGATTCCCAGAGGCAGCCTCATTTGGGGATGACGCAATCACCACGTGCATGACTTTCGGGGCTGCCGCGTGGCTGGAACCGGATCGGAAAGTGTGCAGTATTTGCACGGCTTGAACAGTGAGAACATTCGAGCAAAGTGACTGATCCCCTCTCTGTCCTGGGGCACTTTCTGTTCTGAACGATACGGAAATACTGAAGGCCCCCACAGCCCCCTTAAAAGGCTTTTTGCCGGGGCAACACAGGCGATCCCTCCGATGTGCCTTGAGCTGGGACCATGCTGCTCTGTCACTGTCCAGTGTGCCCACCTGTCCTTCCCAGGGCCAAAGGCAGGGGAAAGAGTGTGGGCTCCCGGGGTAGGGTGGGCGATGCCACCTCCCGCTGGTGCTGCCACCACTGGAGGACGGAGGAGTGCGGGGCTGGGCTAGGGCGCTCGTCCCCGGTGGATCCAGGGGAGGGACATCCTGCGTAGAAGGGTCCCGCTCTCTCCCGCTCCATCCACCTGGCTCACCGAGGCTTGAGGAAACAACGGGGTTTTGCTTTTCCCGTTTCGTTTCTTGTTGGCTCATAAACTTCCCCGTGTTTCTGGGGAAGTTGCCAGATCCTCCTGGAACAAACTGTCTCAGCAATTTTGAGTTTTAGCCTTTGCACAAAATCCCCAGGAAGAAAAATTTCCCAGGGCTGCTTTGCTCTTCTGAGACACAGGGCCAGTTTCTCGGTGAAATCAACTTCAGGTAAAACAAAACCAAACAAAAAATAACAACGAAAGTCCAACGGCTGTCGTTTTAGACCAACAAAGTCCTGTTCCAAGCCCCCAGCTTTCCAAAACCCACAGCCAGGGTCGTGGCTGAAGGATACTGGGTGACTCCCCAGTGTGCTCTCCCAGCCCTGAGCCTGGAGGTCCCAGGTGGGAGGGGTGGAGGGCATGGCCTCCTGCCACATTCATGCAAGGATGTCCTACTAACCCAAGCCCTCCTTCCACTGGGCAGAGGAAACAGCAGGTGTGTGGCGTCCTTGGACAGTTTCAGCGGGAAGGCTCCACTGTGGTCTTGGAAGATGAGGGGCCCTTGGTCCCCAGAGTGGACTCACTATCTCCCCAATCCTTCCATGTCTTCATAGCACTGTGTTTTAGGCAGACATATATTGGTGCTGTAATTCAAGACTCTTCTTAATCATCAGTAATTTATTTTATCAACGAGGTGACATCCTTTCAGAGACAAAAGATATTTATAAATAATATGTTCTAGTTCTTTATAAGTGAGACCCAGAGAGGTCCACGCTGGTTCCAGTTATGCAGCGAGGGGAGGGGAGAGCCAGAACGAGACCCCACCTCCTGAGCCCCATCCAGGGCTTGCGAAGCCAAGACAGATGGCCTCCATGTTAGATTTTAAATAGTGGCTGGTGGATGTGTGGTTGGGATGGAGAGAGACACAGGATTTGAACCAAGTGGACTAACTATCAAAGTGGAAGGAAGTTCAGCATCAAAGGGAGAAGACACTTTTAGACCAACTAGTCTTCTAGAATCTTCTTCACCCCCAGACCTAGAGATTGAGCATCTACAGCTTCAGGTATGATTCAAGGAAAATGTAAACCAGGAGGACTTAGTTTACACTGAAGAGAGGCATGACTTAGCTGGCCTTCTTCCCACGGGTGTTTCCCCTTCCTCACTATCCTTTACAGACACTAAAATGATCAAAGCCTCTTCCTAGGTGGTGTCTGTGACTCTTAAGTCATAAAACAAGCATGTGGCTTTAAGGTCTGGGAGGAAATGCATGGCGTGTCATTTCCTCAGCTTTTTTATGGACACACGAGTGGGTTTGATGCTCCTCATGCTCTGACATTTTCTAGAGCTAAGATGTAGATTAGGAGTGTTCCTTCACCTTCGGTCACCTTTTCACACTATTGATTTGGTAGGAGAGTTTAAGAAGAGCAAATGTCTACCACTAAGTATGGGACAGTTCTCAGGAGAAAAGAAGCCCAGTATCTCTGACCTGCAGAAAACACTGTCCATGACAGCAAGAGAGTTCTCCTCTTTGCCCTCCAAGTGCCCCCAAAAGGCTCAGCCAGATGAGAAAGCCAATGGGTGGCACTGAGAAATGAAAGCTGGAGTCCTTCAAAAGCAGCAGTACTCCTCATTCTTGGCATGAGCGCCTATGGGCATCGGGTTTCAGTTGGAAAGTATCAGTAAATAACATTTGCTTTGTAGGTAAATACCGGGTTAGGGGGCTGAGCAGCAACAACTAGTGTGCTCTGGCTGTATGCAAATTGCTGGTTGAAGTGCAAACCAAGGGCTCTGAGTGGTCAAACAGGGCCAGCATCCCTGGGGAGAGCTAGCCCAGAGGGTGTGTGTGTGTGTGTGTGTGTGTGTGTGTGTGTGTGTGGTTGGGAAGGGGAGGTGGAAGTCAAAAGTTATTGTTTCCCAGGAAGATGAGGAGGGCCTTCCAGCCCTGCCCCTTCAATGCCTCTCCTTTCCTCCTTCCCACATCCCTGCATCAAACACAGTGCAGGATCTCTCCAGGCCAGGCATTAAATCATGACTGCACCACCTTCTCTTTGCCAACACACATTGGGGTCCAAGGCTGAGTGATGCGACAACAGGATTTGCCCGTCACCGCTTGTCACAAGTTCTAGACACCAAGCACAGAGCTTCATGTGTTAGACACTCACCAAATATTTGAGGAAGGAATGAGGGAACTGCTGAGCCGATCACTTTCCTGATGATACAGTGGAGGTTTGAAACTGGCACTCTTGCCGTGACCAGCGTCACAGAGTAAGCGGGGCAGAGTCTGGGTGTAGACAGAGTGCCTTTATCACCTGTCCTGTCCCCACTTCCCAGGCAGGAAAAGGAGAAGGAGCCAAGGCAGAAAGGCGGTGCACAATCCGAACAGAACACTCCCCACCCCAATTTTAAGATTTTCCAGATATTCTCCAAACTACTTCTTATCATATTTCATTGGTCGGAAAGAGTGACAGAGCTGCCATTTCCATGGAATGATGAGAAATGTTGGTTTCCTTTTTTTTTTTTTTAAACCAGATTTATCTCCAGCACCCTCCCACACAATAATACTGATATCTGGTAAATAAAGAAAGATTTTTGTACATTGATTTGGTGGGAATGTAAACTGGTGCAGCCGCTCTGGAAAACAGTGTGGAGGTTCCTTGAAAGATTAACAATAGACTTCCCCTATGACCCAGCAATAGCACTGCTGGGGACCTACCCAAGGGATACAAAAGTGCTGATGCACAGGGGCACATGTACCCCAATGTCCATAGCAGCACTGTCAACAATAGCCACATCATGGAAAGAGCCCAAATGCCCATCAACTGATGAATGGATCAAGAAGATGTGGTTTCTGTATACAATGGAGTCCTACATGACAATGAGGAAGAATGGAATCTGGCCATTTGCAGCAACGTGGATGGAACTCAAAAATATTATGCTAAGTGAAATAAGTCAGGCAGAGAAAGAAAGATACCACATGTTTTCACTCATATGTGGAACTTGAAAAATGTAACAGGACCATAGGGGAGGGGAAGGGGGAAAATACTTAAGGAGAGGGAGGGAGGCAAACCATCAGAGACTCTTATTAAATACTGAGAACAAACTGAGGGTTGATGGGGGTCAGGGAGAGGGGAAAATGGGTGATGGGCATGGAGGAGGGCTCTTGTAGGAATGAGCACACTCATCCAACTTGACAATAAACTATAATTAAAAAAAAAGAAAGAGGAGAGACTAGTTATCATGAAGGCATTTAACCATCTCCATTTTAAAATGCATCAATTAAGTGATGAACATTGAAAACTGAAGGTCTATCACCAATATACTCAAAGTATACAGTCCACTAAATTAAAAAAACCTGTGAAAATAAAACTTGGGGGATTTTTGTCACATGATCCAGTTATATATGCAAATAGAGTTTAAACAGGTTGAGTAATATTGCTGGGCATTGTTAAGAGGAGACAGTGACTTAAAAAGAATTTTAGAAGTTCTTCAAATGCATGGTGTGTATGCTTCGTGTCTATGATTTATTACATTCCATGTGACCTCTTGCGAGAAAATTATTAAGGGAAAGAAATCCATAGTAGAATGCTGTTGGTTAAAATGGCCGCTAGAACCTCAAATCCAAACCTTGAGCCCAAAGGTGCAGTGGCATGCCAGCAAGAGTATGCAGCTATTCGAAGAGGTGGTCTCTTTATGCGTGTGCGTCCACAGCATCATTTTTGTCTTAAAAGTTATGCTTACTGGAGTTGATTTGTTTGTATCATTTAAAAAGCCCTGACATAAATTCTCCATTTAGCCATCAGCTCTTGTCCAGACTTAGAATTTACCAAACAGCATAAAAGACTGTAATATAATGTTTTAAACACCTCATATTTGCTTTTCTTTCAGCTATTCTGAGTAAGTGAATGCATTCTGATGTCACGCCGAACAAGCGTGCACTGAGTGTCTACTCTGGGATGGACCCGTGCTGGGCTCTGGGAATATGAAGGCGCCAAAGGAGGACCCTGTCCGTGAGGAGCTGGTCACGGTGTCGGCAGTAAAGCAAGGAACTGCAGGGCTCTGAAAGTGGGGAGCATGCACTGCCTAGGAAGGCTCCATAGGTATTCCCGGAGCCTCCAGATGGATGCTAGTAACTCTGCCTTCTTCCCAGGAAGATAGTCCCCAGGGATTCTTCAAAGTCTATCTTCTGTGCTTAATTACCAAGTGTGGGTGCTTCCCCTGGTACTTTAACCAAAGCTAATCAACCCAGAAATTGGCGCATGAGCAGGAGGCCACCATTCATGGGGGTTCCCGACCAGAGCCCTGCAGTACTCAAAGCTTCTCTTTGAGAAGTGGCATGACAGGGAGGCAAGTAGATGGTGGTCAAGATCCAGGTAGGTGGAGGAGTAAGATAGTCTCAAGTTCAAAGTCTTATCCATGTGGCTCTGACCCTGATGAGTGCATGCATGACCTCTCTGGCATATAACCTTTGAAAGTACTTGTGTCCTTGGGAAAACCAATCTCTAAATCCCAGTATCCTCATCTGTACAACTGGTGATGATAATACTTTTCTCAGAGTTGTTGCAAGGATTCAATAACGTCAGGTCTTACAGTGTGCATCATGGCGTCTGCCTTGTAGAAAGGGCTGAAGAAAAGAGAGCATGACTTACATAGGAAAGCTCACAGAACAAGAGAAGAAGGGCTGTAGGAACTCCCTTCCCTAGATATGTGCCAAGCCCGGTGTGCATGTTAGCCCTGGACACAAGAGAATTTGGAAGGCATGACCGCTGAAGAAGACATAGAACATTTTCCATCTTGCCGGTGGTCCTATAAGCCATTGCGGCCAAATTCTACTTAGTAATATTTCTGGATCAGGAAAGGAACACACGCGTTAGTTTTAAACAACTAAAATCATATCAAGTGGCCAGAATATGTAATACAATAAAAACTTTCTGATGGAAAAGAATTACTGAGAAGTCTTTTACAACCATGAAGGCACATTGTACATTAAGGCTGTAGCTTTCATAGTCTTTATCTTCTGGATCATTTACATTATTAGAGTCAGGGCACATGGGATGTGTGATAATAGTAGCACCAACATGCATGAAATGTAAATTCCAAGAAATAAAAGAACAAAGTGGACAGAAACACTTTCTGCAGTGGGAGGTTTCTGTAACTTTTAACAGGCTCACACCGACCAAGAAGACAAAAAATCATAGATGATATGGACAAATTAAAAACATAATTGATAACATTACCTAATATCCGTATCAAACTTTATTCCATTCTACCTAACTGTGAATACATCCACTTCTTCCAAGGCCTGTGGGGCACCATTAACAAACATTGAGTAGGGGCGCTTGGGTGGCTCAGTCGGTTGAGCGTCCGGCTTCGGCTCGGGTCATGATCTCACAGTTCATGTGTTTGAGCCCCGTGTCAGGCTCTGTGCTGACAGCTCAGAGCCTGGAGCCTGCTTCAAATTCTGTGTCCCCTTCTCTCTTTGACCCTCCCCTGCTCACGCTCTCTCTCTCTCTCCCCCTCTCTCAAAAATAAATAAAAACATTAAAAAATGAAAAAAAAAACACATTGAGTATACCCTAAGTTACAAATAACATCTCAATGAACTCCCTCCGAAACATGAAAAGGATAGAGACCCTGTGACATAATGAAGTATACTTGGAATGCTTTCACAGACCGAAAACTAAAAAAATCTAGGAAATAATAACAAATAATAATAAGTAAAACTTCAGAAAATTTTCTCAATTTTCATTATTGGCAGAGAAATAAAGTGGCCATGTGGCTCTCTGCAGATAATAATATAAAAAATAGGTGAAATAAAATAACCTATTGAAGACCCTGGAAAGCATCCAAAAACAAACAGACGCTAGAGAAGTTTAATTTCAAAACACTGCAAACGAAAGAGATAAAAAGTGTTTGGGGCTCCCTGGAACAAGGACGCTGATCGACCCCAAGGCGAGGGCTGTAAGAAATGGTGGGCGGACAAAATATGATCTCACTTCCAGGGACCAGAGTTCAGAGCTGGCTGGGAAAGCAGCTGAACACTGGAAGTAGAAATCATGGCAATATGAGAATTCAGATAGGATAAGACACAAATTCAGGGAATAATCTCTAAAAACGCTGATAGTTAAGCACAGAGCTGTAGAGGAAACCCCTTGAAAGGCACCAAGAGGACACAGGGAAAAATAGATTCTTGAGCGAAATGCTATTCAGAACAGATCAGTGAGTTTGATGCTTTTTTTTTTTTTAATAGCATGCATTCTCTAGCCATTAGAAGATTGAGTGGCAGAAAACTGGAGCTGAATGAGTTTAAAGTGTCAGAGTACAGAACTCAAATCCAGCAGAGCAGCGAAAAATTAGAGGAGAATTTCTAAAAGCAAAGAAAACACAGAGGTTGGCCCTCATCTGCTCAGATTCTGGGCTGACCACCGCATTTCCCAGGCTTGGGGGAGAACGGTGCAGGAACAATCTGTGACAGGAGCAGAGGGCGTCCCAAGAACAGATACCAGCAGGTGCCTGTTGGTGGGAGATTGGGTTTATTGCTTGAATCCAGACAAGAGGCCAATCATTCTCAGAAGATTATGACAGAACCTAGCGCCATCCCCACACATAATTTACACTGTCCAGTTTTTAACCAAAAATCACTAGATGTACAAAGAAACAGACGAGTGTGATGCATACTCCGGAAAAAAACGCAGTCAATAAAAATAAGCTTCAGGCAGAATCATTTGTCAGATTTAGCAGAAAAGCCTTCAAAGCAGCTATTATAAGTACATCCAAAGAACTGAAAGAAAAATGTTCAAATACTTGGAGAAGCTATGCTACCAGGATCCATTCAGGATTGAGACTCTCAATACAGAAATGAAAACAATAGCAAACGTGGGAGCTGACGAGTTCACTAATGAAATAAAAGTTCCCTCGCTGACGGAACCCTTCCTTTGAAGACAGCAGAAGAACGAGTGAACTTGACAGTGGAGCAACAGGAATGAACTAATCTGACCAAAAAAGAGGATAAAATAAGTAGAGACATTAACAGAACATCAGAGACCTATGGAAAATATGAGCGATTTTCCCAACAAATGTGTAATAGGAATCACAAGCAAGAAAAGAGAAAGGGGACAGGAAAACAATCGTTTTGAAGAAATAGTGGTGTGTTTGGTATAAAACAATATTTTACAAATTCAAGGATCTCAACAAACTCCAAAAAGTATAAACACAAAGAAACTTCTCCTAACCGTGCCATGGACAACTTGCTGGAAGACAAAGATAAGGGGAAACTCTTGAAAACATCCAGAAATGAAGAAACACACCACACACAGAGCGCCAATGGCAAGGTCAATGGCAACTTTTCACTTAAATCATGGAAACTGAAAGATATCAGAACAGCATATTCAAAATGCTGAATTAAAAAAACCCTGTCAAGTGAGAGTGTGCTGTCCATTAAAGTTATCCTTCAAAAAGGAAGGCAAGATAAAAGCATTCTCTGACAAACAAGAACAGAGAATCCATCAGCAACAGACATGGCGATAATAAATGCCGAAGAAAATTTTGGGGAAATAGCACAAAGAACTCAGATTTACTAGAGGAATAGAGAGCACCAGAAATGTTAAATATGTGGGCCCTTAGAAATATTATTCATGTACTTTCTCTCTTAACTTTCTTTTTTTAAATGTTTCCTATTTTTATTTTTGAGAGACAGAGAGACACAACCCGAGCAGGGGAGGGTCAGAGAGAGAGGAAGACACAGAATTCGAAGCAGGCTCCAGGCTCTGAGCTGTCAGCACAGAGCCCGACGCGGGGCTCAAACCCATGAACTGTGAGTTCATGACCTGAGCTGAAGTTGGACGCTTAACCAACTGAGCCACCCAGGTGCTCCTCTCTTAACTTTCTTGAAAGATATGTGACTTCTTGAAGTTAACCCAATAGCACTGTATTGATGAGCCAATCACAGAAATACACTGGTTTAAGTTTCCAATGTTTTACCTGACCTAAATCAATATTAACTCTAAGTAGTTTGATATAAGTTTCAGGTGTAGGTTGTAATCCTTAGAGAAATCAATAGGATATAATGCAAAGAGACAGCTACAAAACCACAAGATGAATAAAAGCAGAATATTAAATATCTGATTCACACACACACACAGGAGGGAACACAGAGGAGTTGAAAAATAGATGAGACACATAAAAACAAACAGTGGAAAGGCAGTCAGTAGCTAAGTTAAAGGCAGATGGATTCAACTCTCATCAAAATACAGGTTAAAAATTCAAGAAACAGCTTTATAATGACAGCTGTAAGATAGGTATTTGAGGGGCGCCTGGGTGGCTCAGTCGGTGAAGCGTCCGGCTTCGGCTCAGGTCATGATCTCACGTTTGTGGGTTCGAGCCCCGCGTCGGGCTCTGTGCTGACAGCTAGCTCAGAGCCTGGAGCCTGCTTCAGATTCTGTGTCTCCCTCTCTCTCTGACCCTCCCCTGATCGCGCTCTCTCTCTCAAAAATAAAATAAAAAGCATTAAAAAAAATTTTTAAAAAGATAGGTATTTGAGTTCACACACAGACTGAAAGTTAAATACTGATAGAGATATTCTTGAAAACTTTCAGCAGAAATGGCCACATTAATATCACACAAAATAGATTTAATGACAAAGACCATTACTACGAAGGAGAGAATTTTGTACATCAACACAGTATCAGCTTGCTTTTTTTGCCATACAAAAACTTTTTTGTGACGTCAAATTTATCAGCCTTTTCCCTACTGATTCTGGATTCGGGTTTTCCCCACGCAACCTGTATCAACCCGTGTAGACAAAAGCAGTTTTTGTCTTGTACTTACAAGGTTTCATTTTCTTTACATTTATGTCTCTTATTCATTTTCAAGAGCATTTAAAAACATCAAGGACTCATTAGAAATTTCTGCCTCAAAATATATTAAAGGTCTTGATTCAGCGTAACTGAGTCCAACTGACACTTGATAGTTCAGAAAGACTGTATTTCCAATTGATTTTCTTGTGCATTTAATTGGTAAATAATCCGCATGAAATTCGGGGGGTATGAAGGGAAGACTTTGCAAGTGCCTTCTCTGCTCACCATCAAAAGGTGGGAAATTTCATAAGCATGAAATAGCTGAAGCTCCCACAGCGTTCACATTGGGCTACTTTAAAGTCAGGAAGCTTCTGGGGCATGTTTAGTTATGGATCCCTTCTGGGAAAGACAGAGCTGTGATTCTGGTTTCCCAGCACGATTACAGTCGTTGCGTGGCTCTTTGTTATCAGTAGCTTTTAAAGTGTCTCTCGTAACTGTCCAGACGGTGTGATGTGTGGCTCCGTGCTAAGCCCGGCCTGAAGCATGAAGACGGGTCGGGTTATCGGGTACTAACGAGGCAGGCAGACACCGGTAGGGGGTGAGGAATCTCTCCACAGGCCCATTCCAAGGGGCTTCCATGCCTGCCTTTCCACGACTATAATTTATTAACGGCATTAGTGGGGTCCTGGTTAAGTTTCTCATCTTATAGAGAATTCGGGCAGTTCATACCTTTGTCCTTTCAGAGAACATTTTTCCAGGGTTAAAATACACACACACATGTATGCACACACACAGCTTTTATCTCTCCTGGCTCATAAATCACCATCTTCTACTGTGCTGTTTCCTTCAAACACTAGGTTGATTTAGAGATTCACAGTTATTATCAAACAAAATGCGTAAGAGGTAGATATAAGCCTCTGTAATATATGGATAAATAATAATGTATGTATAAATCATATGAGGAAGTCACAGCTCCTGTGGTTTGCAAGTGCTGGAACATGTGACGATCTTGAAGCGTTAAGAGGCACCGAGCTCAGAGAGAGGGTGACGTTCTTGAAACCCCCTTCAGTCGTACAATGTTGCAGCGGACCGGCAAACAGACGCTACGCTAGGGATTAAACCAAAATGTGCTTTGGTTCCTTTTGGGGAAGTGGGCCTCCCAGGGGGTGGGAAGGGCCCAGGAGCTGTCTTCTGGCTTAGCCCCAAGTCCTGGTGTGGCTTTGTCTCTGCTAAATGGTCAGACAGGGACCAGCGCCTGAGACTGTCTGCCTCAACTTCCCCATATGGAAAAATCATGAAAAGAATGCATCTCCCTTAGAGGTTGCTTGCGCGGCTCAGAGGGGGTCATGTACGAATCCTGGACAACTGCTTCAGCGCTTGTGGGAGGACTCGAGCCAGGCCATCGGGGCTCAGATCTCAGCTCTACCCTTCGGTGTTAACGTCATTTGGGGCAAGTTACTCAACCTCTGTGCCTCAGTTTCCTCATGTACAAAGAATCATGAAGTCCTAAGGTCGTAGGCTGTGAGGGTTCCACAAATTAATTCGTAAACTAACACCGGTTAAGTTAGAATGAAGTCTGGCACCTAGTATGCTAGATATAAGTCTTACACATGGAGGAAGTTTCAGAGACGGCCGGAACCTCAGGATAAATGTGACCCTGTGAGGTGACTGCCAAGTGCCACGCATTTCCCAGTGTGCATAGCTCCCCTTTCAGTCCTCCCAGAAAGCCTGCAAGGTAGCATGTATTTACCAAGGAGGGCGAGAAACCCAGGGAGATCATGAAATCCACAAGCGCCCGAAGTCATCCTGGCGGTAACCAGAGAGCCAGCGCAGTGAGCCGACGCCCACACCTGCCCTCTCTCCCGTCACTGTTGCCAAAAGCAAGTCAGCACAGCCACCTCCACACTCCCCTCTTCACTAGGCCAGCCCCCCTGGTGACCATAAGCATCCTGCCTTTGCTGGTTCGCCTTCAGGGTCAAGTCCTAACTGCGAGGAAGTCTTGACCCGTGCTTAGCCTTCCAGCCTGCTCACGCTGCCCCCTCCCTGGGCACCATGCCAAACGGACCTTTCATCTCCCTGAAAAATGCCAGCTTCTCTCTTGCCTCCAAACCTCCGTGTGCTCCCGCTGCCTGAACTATTCTATTCTTCTTTAGCTTTTTATTTAAACAAAATGATAAGTCACCATGAAACGCAGTCCAAAGGCCCAGAAAACTATCTGAAGGACCAAAATTTATTTTGTTAGTGAGCTGTGCTGAAAAGTAGCTCTCTCTCCCTGCAAGAGACAAATAGACAAGGAGACGGAATATTCGTCACCCAGTGAGCTGAGCTCGAAGCTGTTTATCTGACTAATCAGGTTTGGAGCAACGGACTTAAGAATAAACGTGGCTGTTTTCTGTTCCTTATCATTAATTAGAGATTCTCTTCTGTGTTTCTTGACATTCAGCGCGCGGCAGAAATGGCTCCCTGAAATGTCAAATTATTTTACTGCAGAGCCTGTTTTAATTTCTCAGGGACGTAACCTTTCAGGCAAAGGCTTAAGTTAACTCTGAAGTTGGAAAAACATGTTTTCGAAAACCCATATGAAATCATGAAAATGTTGATTACAGGAGCTTGGGATGTATAGAGGTAGCTCATAAAAGATGCTTGTGATAATGAGATCAGGTGAGAAATAGAGAGACCAGGGGCACCTGGGTGGCTCAGTCCTCGAGCGCCGGACTCTTGATTTCGGCTCAGGGCGTGATCTCGCCGTCATGGGACTGAGCCCCGAGTTAGGCGCCACAGTGACAGTGTGGAGCCTGCTTGAAATTCTCTGTCTCTCTCTCCCTTTGCTCCTCTTGGGTTTATGCTCTAAACAAACAAACAAACAAACAGGAAATAAGTGCGCCAGACCCTTCTCTCTCTTTCCTCTTTTCCTCTGCAAGTGTGACTCTGTCCTAAGTACTCCTTAGAAACAGGAAAACTCACCCACCCCAGCACCTTGTATAAAACGTCCCTCGTGGTTTCAGATGCAAACGGACAAGTGGGGGTCTCCCTGCCCTCCCCCAAACACTCTCATCCTGTGCCAGAGGCAACTTCCGAAGCTTCCAACTGTCACTCCCAGAATCTGAAACTTAATCAATGCCAAGCTACAGATGAGGACGAAAGGGCCTCTCCCCGCCCCCAACAGCACAGCCACACCTGCACGAAACTATAGTCCTCTGTCAGCAAAACCTGGATGGCAGGCTGCGTACTGCCCCCCGGGTCGGCACTTCCTGTAAAGGGCCAGGTAGCCGATATTTCAGGTTTTGCAAACTACATAGTCTCTGCCACACATTCTTTGTGTCCTGGCGCTTGTTTGTTTGTTTGCGTGGCTTTGTGGCCAACCTTCTAGAAACTTAAAAGCTATTCTTAGCTCAGGGCTGCACAGAAGCAGGCCATAGACTGGATTCGGCTCATGTGGTATTTCCAGGGGATACTGTGGCGACAAATCCAAGCTTGTGTCTCGGAGTGTCTACCGAGTCGTCTGGAAGAGCAAGTCCTGGCTGCGAAGGTACAGAACAGGTTAACCCAGAGGGGCTTCCTGGAGGGGGTAAATGCCTATGGAGGGAGTGGGGTCTTGAGGATGACCGCAGCGGGTGTGCCAGGGAAAGGATTCAGGTAGTAAAAGCTGTGTGTGCGAAGTCAGTGAGGCAGGAGAGAAATAGACCGAGTAGGCGCAGCGTGGCTGCGTGGCCGTGCGGCTCTGTGTCTGTACTGGGTAGACTGAGGCATGTGAGTGGGGCCTGAGGAAAGGCAGGATCCTGTAGGAGGTATCAGCAAACTGGGTTTAAGAGGAAGAAGGGGTTACTGAAAGGTGTTCAGCCAAGTGCCAGGAGGCACCAGCCTGGAGCTGCAGATGTGGGTGGACTGGAGGGAGGCAGGGAGGGGTACAGGAGACAGACAGTAGGGATTGTCCTTTTCCACTGACCTTGACGTTTGCCAGCCCCTTTAGGCAAATTAGAAGCCAGACAGGATGTCTGGGTGGTGGTCCCAAGACATCCCCTTATAAGAGAATCGCTCGGGGAGGGGGGGCTTCCAAAGAAGAATCAAGGACTTCCTCTTCAATATCGACTTAGAGATAAAAAGCAAGGTTCCGGTAGTACGGAAGGAGTGCCCAAGGCCTCCGCTGGTGTGTCTGATTGCTCTTAGCCTGAACACTACACAGTTAGACACATTACCCACCCACGTCCCGTATTTACTGCGAGTCCACCAGCCTGCCCCATATCTGGATCTTATTGGGAATAAGAAGACGAACTGGCCGATTTTGTCTGCAAGGATTCGACAATCCAGTTAGGGAAAGGGGAAGGCAACGTAGTCAGCCCACAAGGAAGAATAAAATAAGGTCAACTGTTGGGATTAGGAAGAAAGCCCAGTGGGAAGAGATAGAATGATGGATTCATGAGAAAGCAATTTCCCAAAGGCCTTGGTGCTTGACGCTGGAAAGGTTCCTGCTTCTTCAGGGGTATTTGAGTTCCAGGCAAAGTTTCCATCTTCCGGTGCCCCTGGATGTCTCCGGAGGTGAATGAGGTGGCCTCTATTTTGGGAAACGAGCCTTAGACGTGGTACAAATCATGGCGTAAGAGGAGATGTGGCTGGTGGGGCAGAGAGCCCACCTAACTTGAGCTGGTATCTTAGTCATCTTGATTAACCTAGTTACCGGTCCATCCGTTAGTACCTGAAATACAAGGCGGCTGGGGGATGAATCTCTCCTCTTATTCTGTTCCTTGCCACACAGCCTCTGTCCTGACTGCTGCAGTCATTAGCCGGGGCCCAGGCTGGAGAGACGAGAGCAATTCAACGATAATGACTCACATTCATTACCGAGAGATAGTAATGATTCAAGGGAAAATAATGACAAATTTCTCTTTTGCTCACACAAGGAACTTTGTGCCAAACTGGTGTTTGATGATGCTTGAAAGAAAGCAAAGGGTCATTAAAAAACTTCTCCCAATTTTGTGTTCCTCTTGTGTAAAAGTTTTCAAGAATCGGTTTGATGTATAATGAATAAAAATGTATAGATTTCTGGATCTCACTTGACGTGTGCGAGAATGTGCATGACTCAGCCGAACCTTCCTCCGAATACGCTTTTCGGAAATGTATTCTCTCTAAAATTATAGGTTTGTCAGTAGGATGCTGAACTGAGTACAGGAGAAGGACAAGGTCGATTCTGCCTCGCACTCTGCTCTTTCGAGGGCCATTTGCGACCTTCCTGGGAGAACAAAGACCCTAAAGAAAGTGGCAAATTTGATGGATGGTTGTATGGCTGGATACTTTGGGACCTTCTTGTAATTTCTCCCTGTGGTCCCTGTAGGTGGTGGGCCTGGGATCTTACAGCAACCGCGGTTTTCAGTCCCTTTGTTAGAATGAAATACCTCTTTGTAGACTCCAGTGAGGTTGATACAGTGCCCCCTGACTCACAGAGCCATCAGCTGGAGAGGCAAATGCAATAGAAACACTCTGACCCCAGCTCCCTGGGGGATTGCCTGATGGAGGGAAGTCGGATTGGAGGGAAGAGAGAACAACCTTGAACCTGAGCGTGTCGCCCACCCCAGCGTGCCCTGTCCCCAGCACACGGCATCGCCATCAGACTGACCCTCTGGGCACAAGTCATCGCTGTTCAGACAACCAAGAAGATGAGGAAGATTGGTTTTCAGCCAGCAGAGCTGAGGAGCGCTGCCCCAAGTACTTCATATAAATTCAGTTTAAAAGAGGTGTTTGTAGTTTGGACTTTTTATTTCCGCTGTTTATCAACGTATCTCGAAGTAAAAATGAAGGGTATTCTTCAGAGAAATGACATCAGGAGAAATCGTTTCTGAAAATATTTTCATTTTGACCACATTTCATCCCTTCTAATTTCAAAAGAGGACAATAAAACTTGATCACTGTAAACCTTTAGAAGCTCTGAGTTCAACATTATGATTATTTTCTGTTAAATATATGAAATGTTGGCTCAAGCTGGGTCATGGTGGCGTCACTCATGGCCGGAGTGGTGAAATGGATCAAAAAGAAACAGAACAGTATTTATTTAGCATCTGACTGTCGGCTCATTACTCACACAAAATCTGAGTGTCCATGGACAGAATAAACACACTTGTGAAAATTGCCTGGACCCACTTGAAATTAAAGTAAAATAAAAATAAGAATGATGGTGGCATTAAAATATTAATTCTCTAGAAAGGTTGTCATGGGGGCGCCTGGGTGGCTCAGTCAGTTAAACGTCTGGCTTTGGCTCAGGTCATGATCTCCTGGTTTGTGGGTTCGAGCCCTGCATCAGGCTCTGTGCTGATAGCTCAGAGCCTGGAACCAGCTTCGGATTCTGTGTCTCCCTCTCTCTCTGACCCTCCCCTGCTTGTGCTGTCTCTGTCTCTCAAAAAACAAAACAAAACAAAACAAAACATTAAAAAGGTTGTCATGTTTCCAGCAGCAGGCTTCTCTGGTGAAGAAAGAATTCTAGCTCGGGATCTGGAATGAACAGATGCTCAGTAATGGGGGGACCCAAGGTGTTTGGCAGGAGCAGAGAAGATACGGCAACGAGTCAGAAACATCTCAGCCTAGAAAAGAAAAGGAGAAGGATGGTAGGTAAGATATGTACAAAATAAACCCTTAGAGCATCTTCTGGAGGCCAGAGACAGAGCTGTGTGCTGGGTGATGAAGCACGGGTTCTAGGCTCCTCCTGCAAGAAGATGACCAACTAAAGAAGCGGATACATAAACAATTAAGTCTCAGTGTGATGAGACAGGCACACGGGGCAAAAGGGGTCACAGGGAAGTGAGTGACTGTGTCCCATTGATGGGGCAAGGGTTCCCTCAAGAAGGGGGCCCAGGAGAGGTGCCCTGATGTGATATGAACACATGGCCACCATATGATTTGGGGGACATCCATTACCTTCTGTGTACGTCACATATCACGGAGGTTCTCTCCACCCAGACTCATGTGCTTCAAGCTTCCGGGTGCTTTTGTAGAGACCATGGCAGAGACATTGGGGGGCTTTCCATTAGGCAGATGTTTTAATGGAACGTGTTTTTGGAAGCCACAGGAAGTGCCTCTGTTGAGATGCAGAACAGAGCCCCTGACCGAAATCTGAACTGAGTGACCACTCCACCTGTGGATCTGGGAAAACTAAGCAGGACTTCCGTCATATTTTCAGAGACTGAGGCCAGAGCTTGGACCCCCAAGTGGTCTTTTTTTGGTCACTGTGGACACACGCGTGCCAAGTTTCACAGAGAACAGAACTCTAGTTCCAGAAGTCCTTTCCCTGAGAAGTTCTCCTGAGTGGTTAACCTGGCTTCTTTCTCCCATTGATTGAGTATCAAAGCCATTTTGGACTTGATTTCTGGTTCTTTTTGAAATCAAGACTTTGACTAAAGTCACTTCCGGTTTCACTGCATTGCTACACTCCTCTGCTCAACGGATGGAGCCTCAGTGATGGAGGTCACACCTTCACCCCCCACATCCCCTATATCTGTTTGCCATTTCCAGACTCCTAGGTCCTTGCTTGCTAGCTTCTGCTACCAGCAGTGCCTCCCACCCAGCTCATGTGAAGGCTCTCTACTCAATTTCCAGTGTCCAAAAGTGCCTGAGGGGTTCAGTCGGTTAAGTGTCTGACTTCTGCTCAGGTCATGATCCCACAGTCCATGAGTTCGAGCCCCACAATGGGGTCTGTGCTGACAGCTCAGAGCCTGAAGCCTGTTTCAGATTCTGTGTCTCCCTCTTTTTCTGTCCCTCCTGGCTCACACCTGTCCATGAGTTGGGGCTCCTCATAATGAAGTATTTCTTGGGCCACACACTGCCATGGAGATGGATATAACCCTGACTCCCAAGTTCATGGCCCTCCTTGATTTACTTAATCTTTTTCCTGAGTCTTCTGCAAGCTACTATTGACTACTCCCAAGTACATGCTGAGTACCCAGTCATTGTTTGCGGAGAGAAGAAATATACAGACCTGTTCATCATTTTGATAAACTTTGGTCAAGCTCCTCCAATACAACAACATCAATTCAGTCAAAGAGTAGTGAATCTTCCTGGTTCTTTCTCCTCTCAACTATTTAAAAAGTAACATGACTCCAGCTTAATTAACCAGAGCTGCTGTCTACTGTTTCATGAGGCGTGTCTGACTCAATTTTAAAACACATTAATGGAGAATTTGTTTATCTCACTATTGTCTTCCTCAGTGCACACTCGGGGTTCCTTCGAGTTGGGCCTCACACATTTCAGTCAGATAATTTATTCAAGAAATGAAAACACGCAGAACGAGACAAGCAAACCTGTAAAGACACGTGGAATTGTTTACCTTTCCCAAGCTGTATTCGTGGTTGACACCACGGTTGACTGTCTACTTCGCGTGGGCTCCATCAGGTCACAATGAGAACGTCGAGTGATGGGGGACAAACCTGGAAATCAGCCAGCTCGCCTCCAGGCCTAGAGGAAGGTGAAAGTCAGTGAGAAAGGCACATTCTTCCCTTCTATAATAGCGACATCTCTGCAATAAAAGTTTTAAATCAAACATTTCAATTTTCACATCGGTACTTGGTGCGGAAATCAGTATTTATTGCTTGTTGTGTATTTCCAGCTTGTTGGACAGTAAGAGGCGGATGAGGGATACATGTGCTCAAAAATTTTTTAGAAAGCCATGTCTTTTTGATTGGTAGAGGGAAAAAATGTTTGACGATATGAATAACCACTCCTTAGGGTGGGTAGGCTACCTTTCCCCAGTACATTAGCAGGGCAAGATGGCGGACTGAGCTGAGAAATGTAAAACCTATGCACTATGTTAGAGTGGCTGGGAACAAACTTAACTCCATGTGTGAATTCTGGAAGAGCTGGCTACCTGAAGGCTTCCTAACGGCTTCTGAAGGACCACGATGAGAAAGATTCTGAAGATGAGTCCAGATGGAGAGGCCAAGGGCCCCGCGATTACTTATGTCTGCCCTGGAGGTAACGAGTACAATGTATTAGCTGCCCCTGGAAGAATGAGCTCAAGGGACTTTCTGGCTCTAAAATGCTTGAATTTTTAAACTACTTTACGACTAAACAACTTTAAGTTTCGAGTTGGAAAAAATTATTTGAAGATCCTTGACATGGATTTTAGGTTTTAAGGGGGCCTGATGCTCCTGTCCCTCTGCCTGATACCAGGATCAGACCTGAGGAAGGAACCTGTCCCTGCTTTCATCTGAAATCTTGTTGATCATCCCCCAAACCTTTAAGGGCATACATTTATTTCCTTTTGTTATTCGCCATTGTATTCTTTGGCGCCTTCCTCTTTTATAAAAACTTTGTTTGTTTATTTATTTATTTATTTATAGACAAAATGAGTAGGGGAGGGGCAGAGAGAGACAGAGAAAGAGGATCCTAAACAGTCTCCTCACTGTCAGTATAGATCCCGACTTGGGTCTTGAACTCACGAACTATAAGATCATGACCTGAGCTGAAATCAAGAGTCAGATGCTCAACTGACTGACCACCCAGGGGCCCTGGCTTTTTCCCTTTTAAGACCACTTTCTCCTTAACTCCTGCATTCCCTCCTTACTTCTACCTCTCAACAGACTGACTCCATCTTTTGCTTCTCCGAGAAAATAGAGCCTCCCATGGGAACTGCCCCTGACCCCCCAGCTCCTTCCTTCAAGCCTCAAAGGAAGACATGGTCGTCGTCCCCTCCGGACAAGCCTTTCCCCACTTCTGAGCAGCCTCCTTGTTCCCCCCAAACTTTCTGGCTCCTATATCAGTGCTGAAAGTCTTGTCTCTTAGATGATGAGTTTTGCTTGGGACACACTGGACTTGAGGTACATGGAGGTCGTCAACATCCTGATGGTCACAAGGCAGTTGAGGATGCTCATATTTGGAGGTCAGGAGTGATGCCAGGTGTGAAGAAGCAGACTCAGTCACTGTGTGACCGGTCAGGAGGCAGCGAGGCAAGAGTGGCGACCCAGGGCGGGCGCTGGGAGCACCTGGAGGGGAGGCCCGGGGCGTGAGTCTCAGAGGACAACCAGCACTCTGGGTGAGGAGGTGGAAGGGACAGGCGGTGCCTGTGCCCTAGGACAGCCTGGTGTGCCGTCTCCTTCTTTTCTGGCTGATCTGCCTTGCAAATGCTTTGCCTGCTTTCTTCATATCCTTTTTTAAAGAATCAATGCTTGGTTTTGTTGACTGCCTCTAGTGCTTTGTTCTCCTTTTCATTCGTCCTACTGTTATGATTTCTTTCCTTCTTGTTTCTTTAACGTATTTTTTCTTTTCTAGTGCCTGTTGTTGAATATGTAACTCAACTATTTTTATATCCCTAGTTTTCCTAGATAAATTCATCAAAAAAATATAAATCTAAACATTTACCTAATGACTGTCTCTTAAGAATTTTCATAATTGTTCACTTCAATTTCCTTTTTAAAAAATATTTATTTATTTATTTATTTGACAGAGAGTGAGAGAGAGAGAGAGCAGGGGGAAAAGGGCAGAGAGAGAAGAGAGAGAGAGAGAGAGAGAGAGAGAGAGAGAGAGAGAGAGAGAGAGAGAGAGAATCCTAAGCAGGCTCCATGCTCAGTGCAAAGACCGACACAAGACTTGATCCCACGATCCTGGGATCACGAGTTGAGCCAAAATCAAGAGTCAGAAACTCAACCTGCTGAGCCACCCAGGCACCCCAATTTCCTTTTTAACCCATGAAACTTTTTTAAGAATTTTAAGAATTTATTTAGACATTTTGTCTGACATATCCAGACCTTTTTTAAGTGATCTTTTATTGTCGGTTTTCTAATTTAGTTGCATCATGGTCTACGTGACAAAGTTCTATCATTATTGAAATTCCCCTCTGAGATCTAGCCCGTGGTTAATTTATAAAGCAACACTTGTGTAAGATGTGTATCTTCATTTTTAGCATATGGTTCTATGATCTCTGCTATATCAGGTTGGGTACTTTTCACGTTCAAGTCCACCATGTAACTAACCTGTGTGTGTGTCTGCTTGAGCTCGGCAGAAGTGGGTCTGATCACTTATTCTGTGGGGTTGTCAAATGTGTCTTTTTCTGTCAGCTTTACTGAATTATGAGAAATTACTATAGTTGCCTTATATTCTTTATAAATTTTTTAAAGTTTATTTTTGAGAGAGAGAGAGAAAGAGAGAGATTTCCAAGCAGGCTCTGCACTGTTAGTGAGAATGTGGGACTCAAACTCACCAACTATGAGACCATGACCTGAGCCGAAATCAAGAGCAGGACACTTAATTAGCAGAGCCACCCAGGTGTCCCCTTTATAGATTCTTAATGTGGATTTGTTTCTATGTAGATTTCTTTTTTACATGTACCATTTATTTTCACCTAAACTCTATTTTGTATTAATAAAACCATTCTAGCTTTCTTTTGGTTAAAATGTGACCATTAAGTCTTTTGCTTTCTTCACTTTTAATTTTCTGTGAGGGTTTTTCTATGTATATTTCTTAGCAGCAGTGGTAAAAATAAATCCAGTCCTCTGTCCTTATTGGAGCAGTTTCATCTTTACATTTATTACAATCCATCCCATATTTGGGCTTACGTCTTTATCTCACTTTGTGTTTATTCTTGATGACTCTTTCCCAGTCTCCTTTCCTGTTAGCTGATAAATCAGGTGGTAACACCCTGCTTTCTGTAAAGCACGGTTCAAGCCCCACGTCGGGCTCTGTGCTGACAGCTCAGAGCCTGGAGCCTGCTTCACATTCTGTGTCTCCCTCTCTCTCTGTGCCCTCCTCCACTCACACTGTCTCTCCTTCCTCAAAAATGAATAAACATCAAAGAGAAAACAAATCTCCCCAAAATTTTGGTGCCATTCAAATAGTAATAATAATTATAATAGAACAAAACTGATGGCAAAAGCTAATAGTCTTAAACAAGTTTATTTTTCTCTGGACATAATTTGTGGCACATTCTTCAACTATTGCGCCAAATACCCTTTAATGAATTTATCATGACTAAACGGCTTCCCTTGCCCATGTGACAAACGAGACACTTGGAAACTTACCGTGTGTATTTGCATCCTTGTTTTCATCTTCTTTTAGTTTCGTGAAGAAATTCTGCTGTGCTGATATGGCCCATTGTGAGTTTTTTAATTCTTCTGGGCATATCTGTCCTGCATGACAAAGTGCTTTGTGTAATAATTCTGTTACACGCAAAGCGTGTGTCTTTCTCTGGCATTATTGCACAGACGCCTCACCGTGCAACTCGGTCACAGAATAATCCAACTACCGTGCCTTAAAATTGCAGCGTTTGAAGTCCACTCTTATCTTCTTTTCTTGTTTTGATATACTGCGTATGCACTGGCGATGAAAAAAAGTCTTGGCATGTCTACGCAGGTGGTCCTCAAGAGGCCTCGCTGACGTTATGGCTATGGTGGCTGTGTTTGGGTCCAATGCGGCCGTGGTCTGTGATGAGCTTTGCACACTGCCAAAGCCACATGGACAGCATGTAACCAAATGGGCATGCTGTGTCCAATAAATCCGCAGTCACGGGTAAATTTCATGTAAGTTTCATGTGTCGCGTCATATTCTTTTTCTGTGTTCTTTAACCAATGGGGGGGACACTCCAAGCCTGTGGACTGCACAAAAAGAGGTGGTGGCCAGATACGACCAATATTTTGGAATTTCCTGCCGTCTGCAATGTTTTTGTTCCTTCTATGCTATTATGAAGCTATAGATTATATCTCTATTCATTTAGTGATTGCTCTTCATTTTAAAATTGTATCTACTAAAGTATATTTTATAGTAAAGAGGTGTTAGTCATAGTTTAATGTTTTTAAAGAGCCTGCCTACTGAGTTGTGTTTCTTGCAATGAAGTCCAAACGTTGGTCATGTTTCTGTCCTGTGTTCCATCTAGGGAATGGGATACGATGGATTCAGTTCTCAAGAGTCAAGCTTGAGGACCACAGACACTGAAATTCGCAGCCACCTCCGTCTGTTACAGGACAGGCAAGTGCAGATGACAGGAAGACGGTGGACTATGGAGTTAGGCACATGTGGCTTTCAACCTTGGTCTCCCGCCCCATCCACTGTGGGTGAGTCTCTAATCCTCTCCAAACCTTAGTTTTCTCATTTGTAGAGCTAACTTAACAATGCCTCCCCTGCCTATGAGCCCTCAGTAGGCATGGTGGCCGTGATGCCCCTACTCATGCAGATCTTGATCGCAGGTCACGACCATGAACTTCACTCAAGCCCTGGGCCACTTCATCTCAGCGGGATTCATTTCAACTTCAGGTCTGTGCGCGCTTAAATTCCAAAGCCTGGCTCTACACTTGAGCTCTTCTGTGGAGATTGCACTCAGTCTATTGTGTGGTAGCATTTATGAAGCATTTGATTTGGCCACCTCTAAACGGAACGTCTCTATTTCACACGGGCCCCAGAACTGTCAGGTTTGGGGACAGCCTGGTCCAGCAGGTGGTGACCTGGGCGAGCTGGCTCAGCAAAGGCTCGTCACTCACACTCACTTATGCTGACAGTCCTTTTGACTAAGGGTGCCCCATTAGGCCATCAAGGATGTTTTGAGGTTGCCGTACGAAGGAGCCCATGTGAAACCTGAGACCAAGAGTGGGGTGCCTCCTAAGAGGTCAGAAGAATGTGGTAACATCCATCTTACTTACTTGAAAATGTACGACTTTTTCCTGTTATAAATCTCATTTTAATTTTGTGCCTGCTCTAAATGCATAAATATTGTTAGGTATACTAACAGACGTGTGCCCTCAGACCCTGGAAATGAAGAGAATATTCCTGGCAATGATGAGAAAGAAATCTTGTTAATAGAAAGAGTGTCATTGATGTGGATTTCTGATGTTTCTTACATTATCTTCCATTCATTATAGATACCAGCTGGAGCCCTGCAGAAAAATTAAAGCAATAGTAAATGACCAAAAAAAAAATAGGTTAGGGGCAATAAATCTCTTAAGAACTGCACAAAAGAGGTTAAAAAGCATGAACTTCCAGTGATAAAATAAGTTACGGGTTGTGACGTCAGCTTGGTGGTTGTAGTTAACGATACTGTATTTGTATATTTGCAAGTTGCTAAGACAGGATATCGTAAAAGTTCTCATCGCAAGAGAAAAATGTTTTCTAACTATATGAAACGATGGATGGTAACCAGACTTATCGTGATCATTTCAAATACACACAAATATGGGATCATTATGTTGTACACCTGAAACTATATGCCAGTGTTACATCAATAAAAGAATTTTATGACAAATGATTGTTTAAAAGTTTTTCCTTCCTTCTTTTTTTAAATAACTTCTTTCATAGGTTGTATTGATTAATGTGACCAATTGTTTTTATTTTTTTTCAATTGTTTTTAAAATTCCCCAATTAAAATATATGATGTGACTTATTCTTTTTAACAGGAATTTAAAAATTAAAAAAAATCAAAGAAGACACTGTAATAAAGCAATGAAACAGTCCTGTCCCACTCAGGATTACAAAAAGAAAAGAAAACCCACCATCAAGAATTAAGCACCATACTTTTCAAGAATCCTGAAACAGAAACCTTCCATTAAAGTATTAATTCTACTCACTCCCAAAGTCCATCTTCTGCTATGCCGACCTGCCCTCGGGCTTCCCGGAGTAAAGTGGACCGGACGAAGTGAGGTCCCGTCAGAGGGAGCAGCTGGTTTGGGTCAGGTGCAGAAGTTAATGTCCGCCTCGGGCAGAGCCGAGCCACTGGTGCGTGCACACGTGCGGGCCGCAGTGATGGATTGCTGGAACAGATTAGGGGCCAGGAGACAGGCGGACCTCTGCACACTCCTAGGAGTAGGTAGTGAAAATTATCTATTGCACATGCATTCCTTACCTCCCCCATCTTTCAGTCTCATTAAGCCCAGACTCTGTGGAAGGAACCCGGAAGCACGGTGCAACCCCTGCTCTTCAGTCCTTCCTTCCACCTCGCTCAGCTGGACAAGGGGAAACAGTGAGCGGTTTCTGGGGAGAGCAGAGGCGAAAGGGAAGATGCCCGAGCATCCCTGGAAATATGAAAGCAGCCCTCAGATAAAGGACCACGTGGCTAACCTCTGATCAAGGTGTGGCCACCCAGGGTCAGCTCTATTCTCTGGAACATCATTTGTGTTGCTCTGAGGGCTTTCATGATCCAAGAGGGAAGCTGGTATGGAGTAAACAAACTACTGGCATCATACAATCTCTGAACGTTCCTACCCACCGTCCCCCAGCTCCGCGCCTCCTCTGCACACAGCCCGTCCAGCACAGCTCACTCTGCACCAAGGCAGGTGTCCCCAGGGCGCTGTCTCAGTCATCTTTGTATCCAGAGGGCCCAGAAGAAGGCCCGACCCTATGTAGGGAGGAATCAGGCCGATCATTGGGGGTGGGGGGTGGGGAGAGTCCACGATGGGAGGGAGGGTGCATGGAAAGCTTAGGGCACACCTACACTCACTCACATGCGCATTCATTCGTTCATTCAACATTCAACTGCTACCACCGGGGTTCTCTACTGAGGCTATTCCTGTGAAATAAAGCAGGCAGGCTGCTCTCCACATAGACCACAGTCTGCGGGTGTGTGGTGCAGACCTTCCAGGGGCTGCGTGAGCATGTAACTTTGACTTTGGACGCCAGGGAGGGTCCTGAAAAGTGGGGTCTCTCTGGGGCCTGAATGATGAATTAGGAGGCAGAGAAGTCAGGGGCAGAGGGCCGGTAGGCTCCTTCTGACACCCTTCAGTATGATCTGTATTCTCTGGAAATAAGTCACTGAATAGGTCAGAGCCCCAGTTTCCATATAAGGACAGTGGGGAGAAGAACACTTATTACCTTCACTGGATCGTCATCAAGGCTTCATGAGATCATGTCCATTAAGCAGCTAACAGACTCCTTGTCACTCTGGTATTCAGTCGATGTCTGGGGGACAGATGGGTGATTCTTAGGGGTTACAGAAAGCCTCAATGACTCAGCAGTTCAGTATGCTCTGTGTTAAATCAGGGACACAATTCTGATTTTTTAAATGAAAATCCAATTTAATATACTATTCATTTGCCCTCTGTGAGCTGAGTGAAACTAAAAATATTTCACATTCTATTGTGTTCAGCTACCGATGATAGCTGATCAAGGAAATAAGTCAACCTATTGTAGGTGCCAGGAAATTTGCCTTGAATAACGTTGTTTGGAAAGTTTTATATTAGATTAAAAGAGAAAGCGTTCCCAAAATTTCAACTGATGAATGCAGGGATGCGCGAAAGGAATTCATACCCAGGAGCCCTGAGGAAGGGCCAGCGCCGGTCACCATGGCTGCTGCTTTCTGTCACTATCAGACCACAGATCTTCTAGTAAGAGCACGGGTTTTATGCTGAGGCTCCTAAAAGATGCTGCAGAGAAGGGAGCAAACTGGACTGGCTCCAGCTGGGACAGGGCTCAACTCCGGCCTCAGTCACCATCAAGTTATGCAACTGAGGAGTAAGCAAACACAGCCTGAGCTGGCAGAGTGTGGAAGACACAGTGAGGTGTATTTAAAGACCAACTGCCCTAATTGTGTGTTCACAAATGCGACGGCTTATTCACTTCATCATAAAGTCGTCGTTTTGAAGCCGGATCACCAAGACCGGGGCTGTAATTGCTCCCTAATCTCTGTCTCACCGCCCAGAAGGAGATTCTGCGAGGGCAGCAAAGGGCCCGGGTTATTCGCTGAGGGGATTCATGCAAAGCCCAGTACGTATTTGGCACCTGAAAAGATTTATTGAAATAATTGCATTTTATTAGGATACGGAACTTGGCCCCTGTTGCGTTCTGTGACATTTGCACGTGTTCCTCTCCATCTGAAGTCAAATCCTGGATGCAAACATGATGTTCTCACAGTATCCGTTGAAAATACTATGCCTTTGTCTATCAAGGCTCGGTACGGTCTTCTATGGCCTTTCGTTGGAGCACCATAGCCAAAGCAAGGCACTGCGGTGTGGGGATGCGTGCAGCGTGTGCGTGTGAAGGTGCCTTTCTGGCCGTAGGAAGATTGGATGCCTATCAAGAGTCCTTTTTAGCTCGCATTAGATGAGCTTCTGGAGACCACTTAGCCCATTGAGTCAGCTTTTCTATCAGCAAAAACGGCGATGAACTTCAGTTTCCTTCTTCACTGAAGAGTTATAATAATTACCGTAATGTTATCTCCCTGAATGAAAAATGCCTCTTGACTGCAGTGGATACACTTAGGAAATTAAAGATTGAAAGTGGAACATTTATACCCCAGGGCAGCATTGCTAACACCCAAAACTGGTTTCCCTCATAAATGAACATACTCAATATTTAATCAATATGTGAAATGTATACCCATATCTTAAAATCCAGTGCTCACCTTTTAAAACACTAGTTACCACACTTTAAAAGCTTTTTTTGTTTTTAATGTTTATTTACTTTTGAAAACATAAGAGATGGAGGAGCAGAGAGAAAAGGAGACACAGAATCCAAAGCAGGCTCCAGGCTCTGAGCTGTCAGCACGGAGCCCGACGCAGGGCTTGAACTCATGGACTTCAAGATCATGACCTAGGCCAACGTCAGATGCTTCACCAAGTGAGCCACCTGAGCACCCTAGTCACTACACTTTTAAAAGTACTTTTAAATATTTTTGAACCTCCATCACAAATCATTCTTTGTGGGGGATTCCTCTTTGCCCATGGCTAATATTTCTCCAGAGGACATTACAATTTATTTTGTCATTATGCTCCTTGGTTTTCCATCCTTCCACTATTGTTTGGCAATGGAAATAAAAATCCCAATGACTCGATATCCTGGCAATTTTAATTGTCTTTCTCTTCCGAAATTTGAAACACATGGTTTCTATATTCGAACTACTTATTCAGACTAGAAACCGAGTATTCCACTGACATTCCACCCATGTGGCTAGAACATCATGCAGTGATATTCCTTCTGTAAAGACTTACAATTATTTTGAAAGTATTTTGGAATTTTTCATAGGCTTCATTACTGTAAAGACACCAAAGGGGAGGGGAGAAGGGGCCTGAGCCCTGGGATAGAGCTTCAGGTCCCCGGGTGAGGGGATTCTCTGGCCTGCTGGCAGCGGTTGGCCCCTACAGGAACGGGAGCTGGCCCCTCAGTTGTCCATGGGCAGCTTCCTTTCAGAACTATGGTCAAGGTCAACGGGTCCTGACCGGAAGAAGGTATCTAATTATAAACGGATTCTAAGCTGCTCTGTTCTGTTTACTTATTGTGACTTCAGCACACAGTCCTTTTCTCTGGGATGACATTTCCTTGGGATCATAAGAGGTGGCTCTGGGGGTGCCTGAGCGGCTCAGTCGGTTAAGTGTCCAACCTCGGCTCCGGTCATGATCTCACGGTTCGTGAGCCCCGAGTCGTGTTCTGCGCTGCCGATGTGGAGCAGACTTGGGATTCTTTCTCTCTGTCCCTCCCTGACTCATGCTTTCTCTCTCTTAAAATAAATAAATAAATAAAAACTGGCTCTATTGGCTCTGAAGCTGATGGAACTGCATTTTGGGCTGCTGCCCACCCGGCCCCTGATGTGAAAATGCATCCAGACACACGGCTGTCACCCAGGGAAGGGGGCCCAAATGACGCATTTCTCACAGAGATTGCGTCTTATTTGATTACACAATTACTTACTGATAGTATAAAGCTTGAATAGATGAACACTTTTCAAATACCAAAAATTGGTTTTTAATCAAACAAACTAAAAACTGAAAACTATTTTTGAAAAGTTTTAACAGAAAACCATTATTGGAAGGAAAATAATCAGCGTGGCACAAATTTCCAGCAGTCATGCAACTAGGTGTGATATGCAAATTTTATGTCGGAAATTGTGTATCAGTTTTCTGAAAGCTCCACTGACCATCAAATTGTTCATTGTATTTTTCCAACGTTGTCAAACTTCTAAAAAAACTTTTAATGTTTTTTTATTTTTATTTTTGAAAGAGAGAAAGAGAGGGAGAGAGAGAGAGAGAGAGAGAGAGACTCAGAGTTCGAGCAGGGGAGGGGCAGAGAGAGAGGGAGACACAGAATCCGACAGGCTCCAGGCTCTGAGCTGTCAGCACAGAGCCCGATGCGGGCCTCAAACCCACGAACTGTGAGATCATGACCTGAGCTGAAGTCAGACACCCAACCAACTGAGCCCCAGATTCCCCGTCAAACAGACTGAGTTTCCTGCAAACTCAGTCTCTGGTGGGGTTAGTTGGGAATAGTGGTAGAACTCTTCTAATGTGAAAAACAACATGTACATTCCAGTTTCATCCACTGGCATTTATTTTCAGCATCTTGGTTTATTAAAATAGGCTGGAGATAAAATTCTCCAATTTCTAAGGTAAGGATTTCCTTTCTCTTTCCTGGTCATCTTTAAGTCTATTATGTTCGGAGAGTGTTTCTGTCATGGGCTGTAGGTCTGGCTGAAAAACAAGATGGCAAACAGAAGGAGCACGCTGCTCACCTTCTCCCGGCGGCAGCGAGATGCCCGCCATGCCAAGGAGTTAGCACGTTTGCGGCCACCACCGGGGAGGCTCAGGGAGACGTGACCCAGGGTCCAAATTCACGCCAGCTCTTGCTGTGTCCTATCCATGTCCCCAACCTCTTCCCTCTACCTCTCCCTCCCCCCCTGCCCACACCCACACACCACTGTTCACCAGGACCCCTTTGCCAGTCCCGTCCAAGAACTAACCCAAGTGCAGCCCTCCCATCCAGCGCCAGAGGCAGCCAGGGGCCAGCACTGCGATTCTGAATTACACCTGCCAGCCAGGTGGAGGCAGGGGAGGGGGGAGGAGGGCGGGCTCGCTAATCTGCCGCCTCCTCCCAAGTTAAGTCCTCTCTCCTGGTCCTTTTCCAACCAGCCTGGGCGCAGGGAGAGAGAGTGTGCCTGCCAAGAGCCCACAGTGCCTGGAGGTTCTGAAATGACTGGCGTCCCCAGGCCACCAGGAACTGGGCAAGGGCCTAAGTTGCCTAAGTTTGGTACCGAGGCCAAGAGTTCTCCTCCCAATGGCTGCAGGCTCCAAAGAGAACCTTCTGGGTAAACAGAAACTGGGGAAGTGGGCTTACATTTACATGGAGGCTGTGGCTCCCCTCTGCACGCAGGGGGCAGCTCACTGGCCCAAAGCGGGAGATGGGGAGCCGGTGTGAGTGGGGTTGGGAGCAAACTGGAACCCATCCCGTGACTCTGGGGCGCTGGGCACTGCTCCTGCCGCCCCTGAGGCGCCTGGTCCTCCGACAAGGTCAGTGAGGGCCCCACACCACCGGGGAAAGGCGCTGGCATCCCCTGGCCTCCGGCCACTGGCAGGGAGCCCTCCTGCCTTCCATCGCTGGCAGCTGCAGCCACTAGGAAGTCCCTCCTACACGCATCCCAGTCCCGAATTCCCCTCCCTGCCACAGTGCTGGTGACCATGAAGTGCAGCTACCTGGCCCCATGGGGGCAGAGGGGGGCTGCCAAGAACCCCCTGCCGCCTTCCCTAAAACACGGAAGGAAGGCCCTGAGCCGCCAGGGGGACCAGGCTGGGCTGGAGGAGGAAATGGGCCCCAGGCAGATTGTGGGGCACCCTCCCACAAGCACCTAGAGGGCTCTTTGAAGTGGCCGGGGTCCCGGTCCAAAAAGCTGGAGCTGAGCGCCAGCCTGTCGCCCCGTGAAGGCGGATCCGGGGAGAGCACAGTTTTGAGGCCCAGACCAGCTGGAAGACCGGAGGGGGCGGCCCATTTGCTCCATGTGGTCTCCGTGAGGGTGAGGCGGGACAGGTGGGCCACAGCTCAGTCCGTTCTTGGAGGCGGCTCCGGGGGGCCGGGCTCTGCGCTCCCCCGTCGGCCCCGACTCTGCGGAGCCGCACCTCCGCCCAGCACTGGGGACGGTCCGGCCTCCCCTCAAACCTCGGTCGCCTCGCGACTGTAGACGAAGCGGTCCACGCGCGAGCCGGTGGCCGCGGTCGGAGGTCCCGCGCCGAAGCCGGGGGCCTGGGGCCCGTGCGCGGTGACCGTCGTCGGTCTCCCGAAAGAGAAGTCTCCCGCCAGGCCCGCGGGGAAGGCACCCAGGCCGCCGGCCAGGGCGCCCATGGCCGAGGCGAAACCCGACAGGCAGGCGGCGGGCTCGGGTGCGGGCGGGGACGGCGGGGCCTGCGGGTCCGGGGAGGCGGCGCCCGGGGGCTCCAGCTGCGGCGCCGGGGCTCCCCGGGGGCTCCCGGCTCCCGGCGGAGCGGCGGCGCTCACCTCTCCCCTCCTCTTTCTCTTCCGCCGGAAGTTGCCATTGTCGAACATCTTCTCGCAGTTCGGGTCCAGGGTCCAGTAATTGCCTTTACCTGCGCCAGAAGAGAGGGCTCAGCTCGGAAAACATGGCGTTGGGGGACCACGGGGTGCTCAAGTTCAAAGCGGTTCCCTCGCCGGTCCCTCCATTACTCCCACCCCCACCTGGACGGGCCCCAAAGCCAGCGGACTGGGAAGAACGAGAACATCCGCCAAAGGCCTGGGAAGGGCGACAACCAGGAGACACGGAGCCCCTCTAAGGTCAAGGCCAGGAAGACCCTATGGGGAGCAGAGCCGTCTGGACTTGGGACAGCGCTCCGCCCCTGAGGCCAGGCCCGAGGCCGTCTCCCGCGCTTCCCGAAGCGGCCTGCCATTCGTCTTTCCAGTTCTGTCTTCCCCACCTCACCGCCAAGGACCCTGGGGCCCAGAGAAGTGACTCCGAGGGTGGCCGGCCTGCCCGGCGACCCGGGTCCTTCCTCTGCGGGCGCGCACGGAGCTTCCAAGCCTCACAGCGCAGCGGACCTGAAGTCAGGGTCTGCGGGCTCCGAGGTCGTCCAGGACTCGGGCCTCTCCCCTCCCTCCGGCTCAGGACCCCCAGCTGTGCAGGGCGGGAGGGGCCGGGCTGCCCCAACCGCGCTGGTCCTTCCCGGACGGGGCGATCGCTCGGGCGCGCCCTTTCTTTACCCGGGTCGTCCTCCTCGCGGGGCACCTTCTTGAAGCAGTCGTTGAGCGACAGGTTGTGGCGGATGGAGTTCTGCCAGCCCGCCTTGCTGCGCTTGTAGAAGGGGAAGTTGCCGGCCACGTACTGGTAGATCTGGCTGAGCGTCAGCCTGCGGCGCGGCGCGCTCTGCAGGGCCATGGCGATGAGCGCCGAGTACGAGTAGGGCGGCCGCACCAGCCGCAGCAGCTCCTGCGGGCCCGGGCCGCTCAGCCACGCGAGCTCGGCGCCCGCCAGGCCGCCCGGGGCGCCGAGGAGCGGGCCAGGCGCCGCGTAGCCGGGGGCCGCGTAGGGGGGCGCGGGGCTGAGAGCGGGCGCGCTGAGCCACAGGCGCTGCCCCCCGCCCGCCGCGCCCAGGTCGGCGCGCGCGGAGCCCTCGGGGGGCGCGGCGGCCCGGGCCTGGCCGTGCGCGGCCGGACACGCACCCGCGCCGTCGCAGTACGAGGTCATGGCCAGCCGCTCCCCGTCCCGGCCGGGAGGCTCCGCGCCGAAGCTCAGGGGCGCCCCATCCAGCTCTTTAAATGCCGTCGGGGGGCCCCAGCCCCCGATGAGTGTGGGCGGCGAGCCCCTTCCCCCGAGTGTCGGAAGACTGTCGCCTCGTCCCCGCCCCGGGGTCAGCTTTCAGCCCCTCCCTGGTCCTGACGCGCTCCAGACCCTCCGCCCCAGGGATTCCCGACTTAGAGCCGCCTGTGCCCAGGACTAGAGTTCCCGGGGATCTCCCCCATCCCAGCCCCATCTGGTCTCTAGGGTACCCACCCCCTCACCCCGGTCCCAGTTGCCCTGGCCCCTTGTCCAGACCCCACGTCTCTCGCAGGCCCCCAGTCGAACGCGCGGCAGCCTTGCTGGGCCACGGGGGACCCTGCCCCTGCAGAATCTCGTCATCCGGCGCCTGTGTCTTCGGGGCCCCAGGACGCGAAGCAGAGGGCCGCTGTGCTGGGCCGGGAGTCTAGATGAAGCCCACGGATGTCGAGGGCCTGGGGCCACGAGGAAAGGCACCGCGGTGAAAGACGCGAGGGCCCAAGGCCAGGGCTGGCTGGGCCAGGACATTGGCACCGGAGTCCTACGGAGTCCCCGCGCTAAAGAGGCGGGGAGGCAGTCCACACCGGGGAAGAGTTGAGACACCGGAAGCTCGGGACGCCCCAGCGGCCTAGGAAGCCTTCCCATCCCCCCACCCCCAAAAACCTGCCTGGCCTGTCCCCGCAGTGGCCTTGGGCACAGGGTGAGGGGTTAGCAAAATCCTCCACTGGCTTTCCTGGGACTCCGAAAAGACCGGGACGTCTGTGTGCGCCCAACCCCACAAGCCCGGGCCGTTCTCTGGGGTTCCCCACGCTCGCCATCTCCCTGGCTTGTCTTCCCCATCTTCGGCTCCCCGCGCTGCCGGGCCCCCGGCCTCCCTGGTCCCCACCAGCTCCGGGCTCCCCGGGCGCCTGGCCCCACAGGGCAGAGTGTTTGTGAAGAACTGCGGCCTCCCTTGAGTTTCACCCCTGCTAGCTCGAGTTTCACCCCTGCCAGCTCGGGGGGAATCCAACATTCCCGTCCGTTGATCAAGGTTCGGCCCCGTCGCTGGGAAATTCAGCACCGGCACAGTTAGAGCCCGTCATTGAGATGGGTTTCGTCCTGGGTCTGTGGATCATCAAGGCAGATGCATTTAAATTCGTTTAACAAACAAAGGTTTCAATCCTACCGTCGGCCTCCCCTCGGGTTTTTGGTGGTGGGGAGGAGGGGGAGGGGGAGGGCGAGGGCGCTGGACTGGGGCGGGGAAGGATGGTTGAGGGAAGGATTTGGACTTTGGAATTAAGAGCCCCAGTTAGAGTCAGCCCTTTAGTGTCGGTGGGGCCAAAGGCCTCTCGGATTTAATTACAAATTTTATGTAAAACAACCAATTTAAGTAAAGTTTAAGATGCCTCTCCTCTTAAAAAGTAACTGCCCCTTTAAGTGATGGGCGACTAAAGGCAGTTGCAGGGGTGGTGAAGGCTTCTAGAAGGTAGGAGCCAGGGACTCTGGTCTCTCAACCAGTGATAGAAAAGAAACTGGAGCTGCTTCACTGAGGTGGGCTCCTCGGTCAGTATGTACCTGCCTACCGTCTCCCGCCTTCCCCCCAAATTTCTAATCCTTGTCAAAGGAGTACAGGCTGTGGGGATCCTGGGGACTTCTCAGAAGCAGCCCCCTCACTGCCACAGGGGCGGTTGAGGGGGATTGGGAGTACTCAGGACAGAAAACAGTACCTGCTTTTCTTGCTTCCATCAAAAGCAGCATCCAGACCCATCTGCCTCTCCCCTTAGTGTTTTTCAGTAAGTCCTCCCAATTTTAAACCCAGCTGCTCTCCGTAGACGTGACAAGCTTTTTGGTAGCTGCATCTTAAAGAAAAAAAGTCTTTCCATCAGCTGATAAGGTTGAAGGTGCGACTCAGATGTGTTCAGTGTGGACAAACTGGGTCTCAGCGCACACAGGCTCCAGCCCTCCATACCAGTACTTAGTTTGCTGAGAGGATTCCACACCCGACATTTTGCAGGGGCTGCTGGTTAGGAGGCAGCTTTGCGGAAACCAGGCTTCATGAGGCTGGGACACCACAGAAGCCACACAGCTTGGTGTTGACCCGAACTATGGAGGTAATGGAGAGAGCGCATCAGGATCAGAAACAGCCGTGTGGACGCGCTTCCCCGTACAGCCTGCACCCATGGGACCTGCGGTGGGCCCTTCCCTTTAGATGTTTAGCTTCTGTAGAAGATTCAGGAAGCCTGTGCTCCTGGGGTGGGGGAAGGGAGGGATTGGATTGTCCCTGGCTCTGAACATAGAAGACACTTGTCTTGGTGGAAACTGGTGATTTGGGAGGAAGCCTTAATTTTATCACAGTTCACTGCATTTCTGGGATAATAAAATCAGAAATACTGAATTTTAAAGAACATCGTGGCTGATCTCTTACAATGAAAAGGAATAAAAAAAAAGATAGTTCTTTCCAAATCTCCTTTAATTTTAATAGCCTCTCTTTCTGTTAATATTGTAATTCTTGAATGCTTGTGAGTTTCAGGACTTCTAAGGAGATCAGATGAATCTTCGTGTAATTTCTCTCAATTTTGCTTTAGAAAAATCGTTACAACGTGTTCAGGAATGCCCTTATTTTAATCACTGTTCTTTGCTTTCTGAGCCCAGTGTCCATCTTTCATCTCTATCTACTGTAATAGTTTCCGTACTTTCAGCAGATTGAACTCATAAAATGAGTATCAGTAGATAGAATACAGTCATTTGGGGGAAGAAATGTTTTAACACTTGAGTCAGTCTTGGATGGAAATCTGATGAGATTTTTTCCAAGAGGGGAAAAGAATCCCCAAAACCCGCAGGGAAATTGAAATAAGAAGGAAAAGCCTCCGTCTTCAGAGTGCCCAGTTCCCCCTGTGCCCTTGGCTGTGCCCAGGATTCCTGACAGGCCTGGACCCCTTCCTCAACCCCCTGGTCCCTTCCCCTTTTACTCTCAAAAGTGACCCCACTGCCTATTTTGAGGATCGGTGTCCCCAACTTTCCTCCACCAAAGTTCCGAGCCACCTGTGGCTGAACACACCCGTCTCCCTTCCTTCTGGCCACAGTGAAAGGTGTCTCTTTGCCACACCAGTCTCTCTCAGAGCCAGGACTGGGACCAGTGGGGCACAAGGGCTACGTGAATTGGACCATTTAAGGAGGCGCCCCTGGCAGGGCCCGGAGTGAGAGATGCAGTGCTTCTCTTTTCCCAGCTGGGATCATCCCCCTCCCCTCCTCCGCCACCACATCACAGACCTTAGTCTCCGTGCTGACAAGGGCCTTCAGCCCGAGTCCCTCTCCAGATGCTGTTCCCTCTCCAGATGCTGTTCTCTCTCTTTGCTTCTCTCCGGCGCTGCTCACTCAGCCAGGCGCTGTCCCCAGCGGCCTCTGGCCCCCTGAATCCAGTGATTACTTTTACTCCTCATTTCTTGACCCTGAGCAGCTCCTGGTGTCTTCCAGAATCAACACCCCTTTCTCTGCCTGCTTTCGACTCTGCCCTCTGGTTTACCTCCCCGTTTCCCAGCTTTCCCTTGGGCCCCGGGTTAGCTTGGCCTCATCCTGGAGCTATTTTAGGGCCACTCTCCTCCTCTGTGGGTTTAGGGACCAGCCAGTAACGCACGGCTTCTCAGACCCAGCACTACTGACACTGGGCTGGACAGTTCTTTGCTGTTCTGTGCACTGTTGGACGGTTACTAGCACCCCTGATGTCTCGCTCCTGGATGCTGCCAGTACTCCCTCTGTTGTGACAACCAAATACACCTTGTAACATTGCCAACTGCCCCCTGTGGGGTCAAATCACTCCCAGCTGAGAACTAAAGATCCCGCCATTTTGTCAGCCATTCGGATCTACTCTTCTCTAACTCAACGTGTCCCAGACTGAATTAATCATCTTTCACGCGGGAGCAGTGACGGCAGCCTCCAGCAGCTGAGAGGGGCCCCCGGCTGACAGCCGTCCAGGAAACAGGGACTTCAGTCCTATAACCACAAGGAACCGAGTCCCGTCTGTAACAGGAATGACCTGTGAAGAGGACGGAGGCTCCAGATTCAGGAACCAACACCATGAGTTAAGCCTCCGCAGAACACCAGCCCTGCCTTGCCAGACACCTGACCTATTGTTGAAGCTGCTAAGTTGTGCTAATTTGTCACACAGCAATAGAAAACTTAAAACAAAAGCAAAAACAAGCAAGGCCATGTCAGTCCAGTTCAGTGACTCCCCTTTGCAGTGAGAAGGGGGACCCCCACTTCTCAGGGGCCTGGGCCTCCCCAGGGCACGGCCATGCCCCTGTGCCCTTCTCATCATCCCTTGTGTGGGACTCCAAGAAAGGCACATCCCCTGGTTTGGGGTCCTGGTTTGCAGGACCCCACCTGGTTGGAGGCATCTACTTTTTGAAACATTTGAAATTGGAGAGCACTCCAGGGGCCTTTGGGTCTTTGAATGTACCGTTTACAGCATCCACAAAACCTGTCCTTGACTTCTGTAGTTCTTGTCTTCCAAAGAATGCCCAAGCCCTGGTATAATATAGATGTCCAGTTTCTCACTCTAGAAGGGGTCAGGCCAGGGGCCTCTGTGGCCAGGAGCTCTGGCGGGGAGTCAACCCAACCTTGACCTCCAGCCACAGACCTTAGGTCAGCGGTTCTACTTCTGAGTTCCTTCTTTCCCCAGCTGTGACGGGCTTTGACTTACTGGGTTTCTCAATTAATACATAACCTGTGTCATCACCACCGTGTGGTAGTTCATGCCTGAAATTATTAACTAAAAAGATTAAAGCAACATCAGGGCTGTGCAGATTGCCCAAGCTTTTTTCTCAGGTCGATAATGTAGAAGGTAAGGGCTTTAGCTACAGAAAGACCTGAGTGTTGGCTCTGGTCCCCAGAACCTGAACAGGGAGATTCGTAGCCCCCTCCAAGCCTCAGTTTCTTCATCTGCAGAGGGGAGTCAATAGCCCGTATCATAAGTTACTGTGAAGACTGCAGGAGAGCATGCGTGTAAAACACGTAGGCGTTAAGTAGCGATCAGTTGCTTTATGTTATCTGTTGTTATTCTCTCTCTTTCAATTAATCAGTCATCCTCTGGTCTGGAGAATGAATCTTGACTTTAGCATTAGGCTCTCTCCAAAAGTCAAATACATTCAAATATGTTCTCTACATTCTTGATAGGTAACTGAAGAAAGGTTTTAGATTTATGATATTTTTTCTCCGGATACACGCTTGTTTCCATTTATTAAGGAAAAACCTGACTATACTGAAATATAAATATAATAAATAAATTACACCTCACTGATTTTAAAACTTTTAAATTTTATATATTGTAGCCTTTATTCCAGACAAGCGTGTTGAATTAAAGTTTGTAAATCACTGCTGTATTTGCTTCATCTCTATGTACATGGGTTTTTTGTTGTTGAAGCCTTTAAATGTAAATTATAAACCTTTGGACTCTTTACTCTTAAACATGTCAGCATTCATCTTAAAAAAAGACAGTCTCCCACACACCATGTCGTAATCACAACTAACAAATCAGCAGTAATCCCGTCAAATTACCTAATACACACTTCATATTGAAATCTTCCCGCTGCTTCCTGAATAACTCTGTAGCCTTTTCCTCTTCAAATCAGAATCCGGGTTACAGATGCGAGCTGTCATTTATTTGTGATGCGCCGTCCGTTTCGTGTATTCCAGGACTGCCGCTACCTCCTGCCCCCCTTCCCCAAGGTCTTTATTTAAAGGCACTGACCCTTTAAGAAGAGCAGCCCAGATGACGTATGGGAGGTTCTACAATCTGTATTTGTCTGATTGTCTCCTCCAGTAATAACACATCCCCTACATTTCCTTTATGCCGGAAGTGAGGTTCCAAGGTTGGTATAGATTCTGGTTAAGTGGCTTTACCCCATCACATCTACAGGCACACAACGCCAGGTTGGTCCCCTATCACTGTCGGAGTTTGATCTTTGGCTTAAGGAAGTGAAAGCTAGAGCTCCCCATTGTAAAGGCAACTAGGAACTCATCCATGGAGCGATGCTCCAGAACAAGGAAGCATCTGCCCCCCGGCCCCCCGTAAAAGGATCCCTAGGTAAGAATTGCTGCTGGTCCTATTTTCCATTGGTGGTCACAGCCTGAATTAATGACGCCATTGGGAGTTGCAACCTGGAAATTTCCTACTTTGGTTACACCATTGACATTAGCTACCTGTCATTTTTCTGTAAAATAGAGCTTTCTGTCATCAACTGGACTTATGTGGTTTCCCTGAACTATAATTCCTATTTAAAAGCCAAAAACAAACACATGATTCTTTCTCTGTATTGATCAATTTTTAAGAGTCAGGGGTCAGTGAAACAGTTATCGGAATAGGAAACAATTTAAGTTTTGTTGGGTTTCTCTTTTTTTGAGTACCACCATGGAGTCAGGAACTTTTATGTACTTAATATTTTAATAAATTCTAAGTATTTTTGTGATGCTTCTATTGTCCCCAAACTGGAGCATTGGGAGTCCCTTTGAACTGGCCACTGTGTCCTTCTGACATGGCCTGCTCATCTTTGAGAGTTTCCTTTCTTTCTGACACATGATGTCCCAGGTCACTCCCTGACCCAGATCTTGAATCAGCTCTTTCTCCTGTGGACCCGCTGCTACCCTTTTAGAGGCAAGAGTATGAGAATCCTAAATATAGGGAGTATAATGGTTTCCTGAGGAAGGGATAACATTGTTTCTAGAAATTTCAGTGGACAGAGCCAGGAAAGGTATTTTTAAAAATCATGAGTCAATATACTTCATATCTGAATTTAACTCACAGGGTTTTTTTTTTAAACTTTTACTCTAGATCCGTGTCTCATTTCTCTTGCACTGGAAATCTGATTCCTGATCATATCAACACAGTTACTTGCTTCCTTTCGCAGTGTACCTCCATGGTTTTGAACAACTCTGCCACCATCATGATTAACAGAATGAGATTTAAGATTTCTTTAGAGCTCTTTTTTTATCCTTAAAATATACCTCGTTCCTGAAGTACAGCCAAGAGAGTATGTGATAAAGTCACTTCAGATGTCTCTCTTCTCTGTGTGGTCTCTTGCTGTTTTGGCAAATATATTCCTCTCATTTCATTCCCCGTATGTTTAAAGCCTTGAGTATGCTGAGAAGCAAGAAGCTGGAAGACGCCCTCGGTAACGTTACTGCGCAGTGTTTATTTTCTTTCACGATATATTTAACCAGTAGGTGCAATGGGATTTGCATCGGGTCACATGAATGTTAAAAGTTACAGCAACCACTGGGGTCACATAATGATGTTCTAGGTTTTATGGCTACACTTTCTGCCTGGTGTGTCTGTGGACACATACACCTGTAGACACAGAACGGGACAATGTCAAACCGCGGTTGGCTTTGGCAATCAGGCTGCGTTTGAGGGCCCGCCGGTAGTGTCACACTGACTCAGGTCTGAATCTCAGACTTGCCAGTGACTGTGTGACCCTGAATGAGTTCACTTGGATCCTCAGTTTCCTTATCTTTCATGCAATAGGAACTGTCCCAGGCCCTCCCTGCTCCACTGGGGCAAGATGAAATCATGCATATAAAGCAGTTGGCACATTTCCTGGCACAAAACGTGTCAATTATTGTTCTCAGGGGGGCAAATAACGGTGCATATTTTTCTCTTGACTAATCCGTTTTATTTTTTCCTAATGATTTTTTTTTCTTTTGTAATGAGTGTGCGTTGTCTTCATGGTAGCCAATAAATAGACAGCAATCTCCAAAAAGCTGAGGTAAGAATGAAGTCACCCTCTTTGTAACCACATGGTGGCTTCGTGTGTCGATCAGTCCTCTGGGAGCAGTCCTGTCCTTAATTACGTGACTGTAATGCCATCTAGTGGGAAGCTACAGTCTGTTTGGTCAAGTAGAGCCGTTTGTTAACAAAAGTCTTTCATTTCTGTCACATACTAGGTAGCTTAAATTCCCATTATTTCCTTGTTAGAAAGTAGTGAAATAGATCAGAGGAGGGAAATATTCAGAATCCATAGCCATCAATAAAGATATTTTTGAATGAAAATTGTAAGGATATAACCTTTCCTCTAGAAAGATGTCTTACAAAGTGGTTACGTTGGGTTTATCATAAAGTTTTCTTTTATATTTTTAAAACTTGAATTAAAAATTATAGGACCAATTTTCACAATAATTCTATTGAATTTTTTAAACAAAATGCTAGTTGATACACGGGACTTTTTAATAGGTATAGACAGAAAGACCTGTTGAAGTTAAACAACATGAATATTCTGTTGACTTTTCTAAAACAAGAATAATGTATTTGGAATGAATTTAAAGTTACCCTGACTATGAAGCTAAGCACATCCAGCTTTGTGCGGGGGCCTGGGAGCCCCCGGGAGCCCGTGGACCAGAGTTTCTGTCTGGCTTGTTCTCTTCCCGCTGCATGACCTCGGCTGGTCAGACCCCCCATCCAGGCTTCATGTGTGACTGATCAGGTCTGTATAGATGACACCTCCTTTTTACAACTCTAACTTGCCAATCATGTGAGCATTGAAGTCCAATTTTTCCGATGAGATAGTCATGGTAATATACATGTAATAGACCAGGACAGACCTCAAGGTGCTCTTGACTAGTAGGGCTTTTCCACTCCCGCCTTGCTGCTGCCCAGATGCAAACCTGGCCACAGACTATAATGATGAAACATCACAAAGTCATTTTATTTTTAATTTCTTATCGTTTTATTTCTCAAGCTTAATCAAGGCCCCCTAATTCCTGGCCACTTTCATTCAGTGTTGCGTTGGACCAGCCCATGCAGACGGACAGAAGGAGCTGGGCTCCTGGCTCCTCGCCAGAGATGCGGGTGGGGATGATCTGAAACACCCAGAAGGGCGCGGGTTCTCTGGGGTCATTGTGTGGTCTGGTGAGGGGCCCCAGGGAGAAGTCGGCTGCCCCTCCAGAAACGAGGAAGGCCTGAGTGGTGTTGCAGATCCTGCTGAGGCTCAGACTGCCTCTCACTGTTCTTTCCCGACACAGAGTATGAGCCACAAACGCTCACAGCAGGAACCAAAAGGCTGCGGAAGCCCAGACATTGCTTAAGTGGCAAGGAAATTAGCGTTTAGGAGCGTGGACCCTGGAGGTAGGCGGTCCTGGCTTAGAACCTCTTTCCTTCCTCTGTTCTTTTGCCTAAGTTAGCAAACCTTCCTGAGCCTCATTATCCCTGTGGAGTAATAGTCTCTGCTTCACCAGCTCATGGAGGGTAAGTGAGCGGGAGAAGCACCTGTTCAGTGCTCCATACATCGTTAATAAAGAGTGACTTTTGGGGCGCCTGGGGGGCTCAGTCAGTTAAGTGTCCAACTTCGGCTCAGGTCATGATCTCATGGTTCGTGGGTTCAAATCCCAAGTTAGGCTCTGTGCTGCTGGTTCAGAGCCTGGAGCCTGCTTTAGATTCTGTGTCTCCCTCTCTCTCTCTCTGCCCCTCCCCTGCTCATGCTCTCTCTCTCTCTCTCTCTCTCTCTCTCTCTCTGCTCCTCCCCCACTTGCATTCTATCTCTCTCTCAAAAATGAATGAATGGTAAAAAAATTTTAAAAAGAGTAACTGTTATAAATACCAAATTAATTGTATATTAACATATTAATAATATTGTGATCACATTTTATATTCTATCACAGATAGCGTCACATGGAACAGCATATACAACATGCAGCATAAGTGTCATGTTAAAATAATATTACATAACCTACAACAAACTATGTGTTACTTATTATATATTCCAATAAGATATTAAATTGGATTAAACTATTGGATTAAAAACACATTACATAGTATAATACGAATATGTTAACTGTCCTTTATTTAACGTTTACTTATTTATGTAGCTGGTTTTCCGGGACACCTGGCCGAAGGAAGTGATGTTTTTATTTCCACCTGACGATTGCCTGTAATTTGGTCCTTAGGTTCTGTCACGCCCACGTATGGGATAGAGGAGGCCAGCTCTTGGATCTCTCGCTGCGCTTTCCAGAACTGGAGCATTTTTCAGGGGTCACGCCTTTGGAGTTTGCTTGTTAATAGTATTTACAATTTTTTTTTGATGTTTTATTTATTTTTGAGAGAGAGAGAGATGGCGTGAGTAGGGGAGGGCCAGAGAGAGAGGGAGACACAGAATCTGAAGAGAGGCTCCAGGCTCTGAGCTAGCTGTCAGCACAGAGCCCGACGCAGGGCTCAAACCCACAACTAGGAGATCATGACCTGAGCCGAAGCCAGATGCTCAACCGACTGAGCGACTACTGACTACCCAGGTGCCCCAATTGTACTTTTTAAAACCTTCGGATTTCTGCAGTTTTGTCAATTTTGTGCATTCTGGAGATGCTCTCCGGAGCGGATCGGTCACCCCAGCTCACACCCTCGGTCCTCCGTGGACCTCATCTGCAGGTCCCCTGTGCCCCCATCGGCTCAAGCATGGTCTGTGATGATCTGGAATTGACATAAAGTGCGCTGCGTCCAAAGAGCCTCCACCCCGACCTGTTTGCCCGCCAGGCCCTGCCTTCCTCCCAGCCGGCGGCGGAATATGCTCAGGTTCTATCAGATTCTCCCAGGGCCGGTGGAAAAGCAGTAATTTTCCTCAGCATCTTCGAACCCTCCCCTGCGTCTCAGCTACCTTTAGAAAGCCCCTCACAGAACAGCAGCTCTGCAGACACAGAGGCAAATGCCCAACATCTGTTTGGTTTGGTGACACATCTGTAGAGGATCGAATTAAAAACAAAGCCAATCCAATTACAAGATGATAATTAGCCGTGTGTCTCTCCGGGCGCGGCCAAGCAGGGCGTCAGTTCACGCTTGGCCCATGCACCTTGAGGCCTCACTGGGGTGTTGGGTCCCAAGCACCCTACTTACTTTGTAAAGCATGGGTCTAGTTGTCTGGCCTCTTTGCCCATCGGCCTAGCTGCCTCTGCTGAGTGGCACGGACTGCTTCACAGGCACTCCAGAGAGAAGAACCCTGGCCACGGAAGCAGAGGAGTCATCTTTAGCCCTCAGGCCACCGGCCATCCACGCACCCTGGGACATGTCCCCTTAACGGTCCCAGCCCTCAGATTCCCCGATCTGTAAAACATGCCATCTCTCACTGTTGGGGCCCAGTAGGCAAAAATAACCTTCAAACAATAGTGGTTCAGTCAGTGGCTCCAGCCCTCCCCTTGCTTTGCTTTCTGGATCTTTGGTGTAGGGAGTTAACCCAAACCTCTGCCATGAAATTTGCATATTAGAGGATAAGCGTCCTGCCCATGCATCACTGATGAAGGGCCTTAAGGAATGTAAATCTCTCCTTACAGAATTCTTCAGGTTCGTCTTCTGCTTGTAGCCAGACTATTATTGGGGAATCCCTCCCTTGTAATGACTTGGTTGTTTCCTTTTATTTACTACTGTTCTGATAAAAATGACCTTTTCCGGAGCATGTCTTTACTTCAAAAATCTTGAACTATGTAACCATTAAAGAAATGATGTCATCACCCATGGTATATAAGACCCTGGCCATCTTAATAAAGTGTGGCTTTACCACCATGCCCCTTGTCTGTCTCCTCTGTCTTGTCCGTCTTCTTTCTTAGAGATATTTTCGCCGACACCAACCCCCTACTCGGGACCTTTCAACTGTGGTGCGTGGGCTGGTCCCCTGCATCTCACAAGGGGTCCATGAGAGATTGAAAAAAGATGCAGAAGTATTTGCAATGTGCTATGCGAACTTATGGTGGCCTTTTTTTTTTCCTCTACAGAAGACACTGTTGAGAACTAAGTGTGTACACATTTTAAAAATTTTTTTATGCTTATTATTGAGACAGAGAGACATAGAGCATGAAACGGGAGGGGCAGAGAGTGAGGGAGACACAGAATGTGAAGCAGGCTCCAGCCTCCGAGCTGTCAGCGCAGAGCCCGATGTGGGGGTCAAACCCACAGACTGTGAGATCACAGACTATGAGATCTGACCTGAGCTGAAGTCGGACACTTAACCGACTGAGCCACCCAGGTGCCCCGTGGTGTGTGCATATTTTAAGAGGATGTTATGTTCACTGAAGCCTTTCCAAAACCAGAAATATCCTTACCATTTATTTTTAAAAGAAGGACCTTTGAAGTTAATTCTAACCTGTTGGTATATTTCTCCAGAGACGTCAGTGTGGATACAATGATCAGGGCTGGATACTTCTTAAAAATAACGAGGATTTAAAAAAATTTGTTTTATGTTTCATTTTTTAGAGGGTGGAGGGGCAGAAAGATGGGGACAAAGGATCTGAAGCGGACACTAAGCTCACAGCATCAAGCCCCACAGGGGGCTTGAACTCACAAACTGGTAGGTCCTGACCTCAGCCAAGGCCAGACGCTCAACCGACTGAGCCTCCAGGTGCCCTGAAAATAACACGCATTGAAAACAGTGCCGGACACTGTCCGTTGCAGTGCTCTACATGTTTGCTCTTCTAGACGTCTCTGTGCCCTTTTGCTCTGCCAGGACAGGAGCCTTCAGAGCAGGGTTCCGTCAGCTTCTGCCAATGCAAGGGTGACTCAGGCAGGAGCAGGGACCAGCCATTCTGTTTCCTGTGGCACCTCTGGTCCAGGCAAGGCTGCAGGGCAGAGGCAGCAGTGGGGCACTATGGGAAGGGGCAAGCTGTGACGGGAGTGTGTGCGGCAGGTGACGGGTGGCAGGTGCCCTGGGTCCTTCCCACGGAGGGGGTCGCCAGTGGAGGCTGCTTCCCGGAGTCCTGCTCAGGAGAGCAGAGGGGGGCACTGCGGGCCAGGAGGGCAGAGGGGGTGGACTGCGGGCTCAGGAGAGCTGGCTCCGGCAGAGATGTGGCAGCTTTCTGGGTCTTCCTAACATCACCTTTATCTGCTAATTTCGTCCCTAAATTCCCTGTGTTAAATCCCCTCTCTCTGGAGTACCTGGAGTGAAGTCTGTTTTCCTGATTAGGCAGCCACGCTCTGCCAGTGAATTAGGTGCTCCTTGTTGGATTATTTGGCGGTCGCTGTGTTACTTTTAACGGTATGATTCTGAGCCCACGCTACCCGCATTAGATTACGATTCATCACATCTGCTTGTGCTTCGGAACACACAAAACACCCCCACGGATGTCTCCTGTGAGAATTTCCAGTAGCTCATGAGGTAGGAAAAGTGGTCACCTTTATGCAGGGAAGAGCACAGACACGGGCGTGGGGGGTGAGTACAGTCTCTGAACTAAGAATCTCCCAATGGGAGCTTTATCCCCCCGTCCGAGGTTGAGCCCTCAGCGCAGGTGCAGAAAGAACTCCTCCAGAAAGGAGAGAATGACTTCCCCGCTTTCCACCGTACCTCTCTCCTCCACCTCTGCACAATGCGCTTCTGGGTCCTTTCGTTTTCCTCAAGGCTTGTCCCCGATCATCATTTTAACAGGATGTCACCTGCATGAAAGCGCGTGGAGCACGGTTATGCCGGTTCCGCGGTATTTCTTCCCGTGGCCACACTCCAGAGTTCTCAGAAGTTACCAGAAGGACACGTGTTCATGCTTGGTCAACAAGAATTTACCGAGCACCTAACCGTATGCCAGCATCTGTGTTAAGTTGTGCAGGCGTGAAGGGGTCTAAAGGAAGAGGGCCGTGAGGAAGGACCGAGGCAGGCATCTAAGTGCAGTGGAGGACGGAAGAGGACAGGACGATGCAGGGCGCCATGTGGGTTCACCGTGGGGGCAAGATGCTGGCGGGATTGGGAGGGAAGGAAGTGTGTGCTGGGGAAAAGGCCTGCAAAGAGCAAAAGCTCAGAGACAGAGCAGCAACCTGGGACAACAATTTGGAGCTAGTGAGGATACCCAAGCTTGTCGTAATGAGACATATGTATATGTACTATTTCTCCTCTAAACCAGGAATTTTACAATGTGCCCACGTTAAACTGATGGTAAACATGCCTAAGAATGTATCAAAGGTATCAAGATTCCCTGAGTCATTGTATTTTTTTGGTGAATGTTATTGATATTTCTACAGAAGAGTCCACAAGTCAGGTACACAACCTGGTGAATTTTCAGTGAATCATTCATCCATCAGCACCCGAAAGGTTAAGCCCATTAGAGAATTCCAGATGGCCCTCCTGTCCTCCTAGCCCTTGGCATTGCCTATGCTCATTTAAAATACGGATGAGATGTGCCTGGTTTTGAACTTTAAATGAATACATTCATTACTGTGCGCTGTTTTATGTCTAGACCTGTCATTCAACATTTCTTTTCTTTTTTTTTTTAATTTTTAACATTGATTTATTTATTGAGAGGGAGACAGAGCATGAACAGGGAGGGGCAGAGAGAGAGGGAGACACAGAATCGGAAGGAGGTTCTAGGTTCCGAGACATCAGCACAGAGCCGGAGGCAGGGCTTGAACTCTCGAACTATGAGTCAGTCACTTAATGGACTGAGCCACCCAGGGGTCCCTGTCATTCAACATTTCTCTTGATGAAATTCACCTATACTGTTACAAGTTACAAATACTTATAGTTCCTTTTTTTTTTTTTTTTTTTTTTTTGCTGTAATACATACGATTGTGTGGCCATTTTATCCATATCCTCCTCTAGGTGGATATTTGCATTGTTTCCAGTATTCTGGCTGTTAGATACAGAGCTGCGATGACTATCCTGTGCATATCTTTTGGTGAAGATATAAGACTCTCTAGGAGTAGAATTGCCTACTTATAGTGTGTGCACATGTTTAGACTTACGACACATTGATAATTTTCCAAAGAGATTATACCAGTTTACATACCAGCCCTACGTGAAGAGTTCCAATTGCTCTGGTCCCCACCACACCTTCCCATGTCCAATTTTTCCATCTTGCTGACTCAGTACATTTGGGTGGGTGGTCAGTGTAAGGCTTTGTCCTCAGGATTCGTAATGGGTGGGTCCACGCACAAAATGTGTTGCTCTGAACCCTAACAGCACAGGCAATGGGCTCTGTTCTGTGACATCGTGTCACGGAATTTTCAAGTCTCTGACATTTTCTTTCCTGAGAGCTTTTATTTCTGAAACTAAAGCTTCTTTTTATAACCTCACACAGCCCTACGCTCTAACACAGACCCAAAATCCAAGTTTTAGGAGGAAATGTTTCAACATAAATGAAAGATGTGAGCAAGAACTTTAGCAAAAGAGAAATGGAAGACTTGAAAATCTAGCTCTGCGTGTCTTCCAAGCACTGCTCACTGCTGCTGCCATCTTGACGCAAGAGAAATAAGGGTCGTGAGCACATTTGGAGACTTCGGTTTGCAGACGGGTAATGCAATATGGTGGTTAAGAACCGTAGTGTTTGAGTTTGGGATGACTTAGTCTCGAATCTTCTTCTACTATGGTTTGTAAATAATTAAATTATTTAACTTGCTAAACGTTAACTTCCTTATACATTAAATTGGGGTTAAGTTGGCTGTGACTACCTCCTAGCACTTTAAACACCAAGTGTGTTAACTCATTAACTCATTAACTCAAAAAACATTTAGCTCGGTAAACTGGCACTCAGTAAGCTTTCAATGTTTGCTAGTTAGGACATCTGCCTTTTGGTGGATTACTAGATTTTTTTTTAAAGGAAGAGAAAGCACCTTTCCATTTTTCACGAAAGGGTCATGACCAGAAGTGTCACTTGAAAATGCTGCAGGTTAATTTATTTATTTTTGAGAGCCAGAGAGAGTACAAGTTAGGGCGGGGCAGAGAGAGAGGGAGACAGAGAATCTGAAGCAGTTCCAAGCTCTGAGCTGTCAGCACAGAGCCCAACGCGGGGCTTGAACTGCAAGATCATGACCTGAGCCAAAGCTGGCCATTTAACAGACTGAGCCCCCCAGGGACCCCTGGATTACTAGATATTTTGGTATCTATTTTTTAAAGTACTATAATGAGCTTAAATATGTTAATTTTTAATCCTGTAGTTTTTGGTTTTGTTACTTATTAAAGTAGCGTGTGAGATGTTCAGTGGGTTAAAGCAAAACAAAAATCTCCTTCCCCCCACTCCTCCTGGGCTTTCTTCCCTATTCCTCAGAGGCGACCACTTTTGATTGTTTTCTGTGTTAGGCATTCTGAAGGTTCCCCATAACTCTAAAGTACAGGCTAGTACTCATTTTTCTTTTTTGATTAATTTTTAATCAAAATATGTATATGAAAAGAAATATTACTTGGCAATGATAAAGAAAGGAATCTTGCCATTTGCAACAATGTGGATGGAACTGGAGGGGTATTATGCAAAGCAAAGCAAGTCAGAGAGATAAAGACATATATCATATGATTTTACCCATATGTGGAATCCGAGAAAGTCAACAGATGGACACAGGGGAAAGGAAGGAAAAATGAGATAAAACAGAGAGGGAGGCAAACCATAAGAGACTCTTAAATACAGAGAACAAACTGAGGGTCTCTGGAGGGAGGTGGGTGGAGGGTGAGGTAACTGGGTGATGGGCATTAAGGAGGACACTTTTCAGGTGAGGACGGGGCGTTATGTGTAAGGGATGAGTCACTGGGTTCTACTCCTGGAGCCAAGACTACACTGGATGTTAACTAACTTGAACTTAAAATTAAAATAAAATAATACAAAGAACTTATAGCAAGACCTTACTTACTTTCCTATCCCCCCTCCCCTCTTCTGCTCCATAGAACTAATGACTTGTAGACTCTATTGCCTAGATTTTAGAATTTTACCCCACATTGGAATAATATGCAGATATCACTATTTCCCAATTCATTAATTTTTGGCTTTATTGTCTTCATTTTAAAAGAGATGAGACTTTAGTTCACTTATGCCTAATCTTCCAACCCATAGTAACTTAATTTTTATTTAAATTTATTCTCAGTGGTTTAGCTATTTTATTATGTAACTATCCTTCACTGCTGACCAAGCAGCATGGTCTGATTACATTTTCTTTTACATAAATTGTTATTTTTCCAAGAGTTAATGATTGCCTCAGTTTTTAAAGTTTACATTGTTTTCTTCAGACATCTAAGCCTTTCCGTACCTTCAACCTGTTCTGTAAGGCTTGTAACTTGTCAGATACCAAGTTACCTAATTTTGTGTATGTGTCTGAGAAATCACCTTCCTGAAGTCTTTCTTTTAATTAACTTAATTAATTTCTCTAAACCAGACTTCCTGCTTTCTATTTGCTATTGTTCAGGGAATTTCTTTTTCCTCTTTCCTTCTTGAATCTCCTGCTTTCTGGGTCTCATATATCTCTCTTTCTTGGATTATTTCCCTCTTTTAAGGTAGAGCACCTCTTGTTAATTCACAAGAAAGGGTGATTGGGAAGTGCATGTTTTTGAGAATTTTATACATTGAAATTTTTGCCTTCACTTTAATTAGTAGTCTGAGGATAGATTTGTAGGTTGGAAATAATTTTTCAGAGAATCTTGAGGATTTTTTCCATTTTACTCCAGCTTCAAAAGCTACTGAGAAGTACAAAATCATTTAAAACTCTTAATTCCTGGATTTTGATTTATTTTTTTCCTCCTTGGAAGTGTTTAAGATCTTCCCTTTGTTCTTAGGATCCTGAAGATTCATGATTTTGGACTTCTGTTTCATTCATCACTTAGAACACACAGTGGCCTTTCTGTCCAGAGGCCCATGTCGCTCACCTGTGGGAAAGAATTAGATTGTCATTGTCTTTAATCGTTTTTACTCCACTCTCTTTCCTCACTCATCCTGGAATGCCTGACAGTCAGATGTTTCACATCCTAAATTGATCCACTGTTTTATTATCTTCTCTGTCATATGCAAACTCTTTTTATTGTTCCACTTTCTTTTTTTTTTTTCCCTTAAGTTTATTTATTTACTTGAGAGAGACAAAGACAGTGCACGTTGGGGAAGGGCAGAGAGAGGGGCAGAGTGAGAGCATCCTAAGCAAACTCCAGGCTGCCAGTGCAGAGCTGGACATGGGGCTCGAACTCCCAAAACCACGAGATCATGACCTGAGCCGAAAGCAAGAGTCAGACGCTTAACCAACTGAGCCACGCAGCCCCCTCCCCCCATCCCGACTGTTCAGCTTTCTGGGAGAATTCCTTGACTTTATGTTCCAATTGTTCTATTTGGTTTTGTTTTGTCTTGTTTTTTGCTTTTAGTTTTCATTGATATTTTCGGTAATTTCTTATTTTTTTTTTTTTACTGTTCTTTGTTGTAGCTTCTTGTTCTTGTTTTATGGTTGCAAAATTCTCTCTTACATCCGTTAGGATATTAACTATAATTATTTGGAAATAGTCTTCTGCATCCTATGCTGCCTCTCTTTCCTTTGAGTTCATTTAAACTTTTTGATGCTGGAATCATTCCAATCTTTGCCTTCCATGTTGGGACCTGGTGGTGTTGTGGGCCTGGGAGAGGGAAGGACTCCTGCCTCACTGTTCATCTTGTAAAAATTTCACTCCATATCCCTGGTCTCAGCAGACATATTACTCCCTTCTCCCTCTGCCTGAGACTCTTGAGTCTGGGACCTTCAGGTTTAGTTGCTCTAAGAGGTAAGTGTCCCTTTCCCCCCCGGGGGTGTAGGGTCTCAGAAACACTGGACCGACTGGAGGCTCTAATTATTTTCTTATATGGATTTTCAAGCCATCCACCTCTCTTTAGTCCCTTACCTCATCTTTGCCTTGCTCGGTAATTGGTACTTTCAATTCTCAGGATGCACTGGCTTGTTTCCAATAACAGGTTGAGTCTAATATTTTGAAAGGATCAGCAAAGTTCACTCATTACCATAAAACTGAAAGTCCTTTAAGCGTTTGGGGACTCTTTCTCAGCAGTTATGCACCCCACCTCTGCCTTAAGTACCAGCCCCTCATCCCCGCCTATTTAAGCTTCAAACCCAAACCCGGTGAGAAGTTACCGTATTTATGACGCGAGTGCAGAAACCAGATCTTCTGACCCGTGCCTGTGAAATAGGTGATCTGAGCATTAGAGCAGGACCGACCCGAGTTCCGACTCAAAGATCATTTTATCGTATTAAGTAACAGGAGAAGGATTTGGTGTGGGAACCAAAATGTGTATAGAGCGGGGTGTCCGTAACCTTCTGGTAGAGGGAGGTGTAATTCCCAGACTCCGGGTGTCACAGTGGAGGAAATGGATGGAAAAAGAATCCCTCTTGTGCTTCAGGGAAAGATTCTTTGTCTAATGCTATGGAATTAGACACAGCAGGGCGGAGATGCCAGAACATGCCCTTGTTTCGAGGAAGCGGCTGACGTCGCCTTCTAAGCACCTAACAGCCGAGTTGGATACGTTGGGTGAGTTATCGCGTGGTCCGTCCCTGATGGGGGGCCGCTCAGCCCCAGCCAGCCAGCCTCGGTAACTTAACCTGCAGGGCACCTTACGGGATGATACAGAAGGCCAGCGAACGAGAGGCCTGAACACAGACACAGTTCAATGGCTCGCCCTAAGAATCACCCTTTGTTGGTGAGCTGACGTCCCAGATGGCGGGACCCTCCTTCCCAACAATTAGTCACGCAAGGGGGAGAGATAATTAGGACTCTCCTCAAGTCCAAGCAAGATGGATGCAAGAATTCTTTCAAGTAGTTACCTGGGGTCCAGAACGTGCCTTGAAGGAATCGTGGTTTTATTTTCCAAGTACCTTTCCTGAAAAGCAGAGGTGCTCAAAATACTGGACACAAAGGACAGTCCCAGCTTGGAATGAGCAACCCAAGGCACCTCTGAACCTTCGCGGTGTGAACTTCCTGCCGGTGCGGGACGGTGACTCTGCCGGGGCAGGACGATGACTCTGCCGTAGCTCTGGCGGGCGGGACCCCCCCAAACAGACCTCAACTCCCTGAAGCAGCCGCGACAATGGTTTCGTTGACAACGGTGTCATTTCTCCAAGAACGGTCACAGGGCTTGGGCTCTGCTCCAGCAAGAGGTGGATGTGCCTTATTCGGCTCGTTACGAAATCGCTGCTTCCTGGAAAGAGAGAAGAGCCAGATGGCGTATCCTGGGTGGTAACCGATTAGATAGCTGTCAAAACCCAGACTGGATCCTTCTGGTTCTGATTTTCTCGGAGGCAAGATTGAAAAGCACATATGTTGCCAGACTGAGAGGATCAGCCCGGAAGTTCCGGACGGTGTCCCACCCTGGTCCTGCACGTCCCCCTCGGCCTTGCGGTTGTGGGAAAACAAAGTGGTTGTTTTTCCCAAAAAGCCCTTCAATTATTTGCGGCGTGTGATTCCTGCACACTGCGTTTCAAAGAGGGGTCCGTAAATATTGCATAATTCCTCTAAGTAACTAATTACTCTCTTTTAAGAAAAAAGATTTAAAAAAATGTTTCTTGTAGTCATTTTCCTGGCAACTAAGTATGTATGGGAAATTACTATGAGTGATGATGTAATCAGAACACAGTTATGGGCTTAAAGACAAGTGTGCAAATATGTCTTACTGTGGATTAGTCACATTAAGTAAAATTATTTTTAAAAATGCCTATAATGGAGCACCTGGGTGGCTCAGTTGGTTAAGTGTCCAACTTCAGTTCAGGTCATGATCTCTTGGTTCATGAGTTCGAGCCTCATGTCAGGCTCTGTGCTGACAGCTCAGAGCCTGAAGCTCCTTCCGATTCTGAGACTCCCTCTCTGCTCCTCCCTTGCTTGCTCTCTGTCAAAAATAAATAAACATTAAAATTTTTAAACATACACCTATAATAATTTTTAGTGTAAGAGATTGTTGCTATTTTCCCTTAGATGGAGGTCATTGGAGAGCAGTTTACACTGAGTTGGTAGAGATTTACTCTTTCCTAAAATTGTGGTTTTAAAAATGTCCGTACATGTTTCCAAAGTGGAGTGGCTTTTCATCACTGATTGATTTACACGCTGTTAGTGACTCTTTCGGAAAAGAAAAGATATAAAACGTCTCAAATTGTTGACATACTTCATTCTCCTTCACTGAAGGTTCAGAGAAAAGCTAGGAAGTGGAGACATCTATATTAATGTCTACATCCAAAATGAACAGACAAGTCTAATTTTAGGCCTATCAACCTTGATAGCTCCTTTTTAATCATTTGGATTTGAACAGATATGCAAATACAGGAATCAGAAGTAAAGAACTCACAATTTAGAAGTCACATCAGTGCTAAAATTGCTTGAGAGGTGCATAGATTTGTAATGCACTCATTACGCGATGATTCCAGAAATCTGGTTCTATTAAGAGTGGGAGCCGGAACTCATCTCTAATGTGCAAATCCATATGAATGGCGTGCTTATTTGTAAATGTCAAATCTGAGAAGCCACAGATATCCCCTCACAACTTCCTGGACTTGCCTGTGAATAGAGTGTCACCCTCTTTTTGACACTGGGGAAGTGAGGGCTGGGAAATAAATGAAACTGTGTCGCATCCTCCCAAGCAAGTCTCTGGTGAATGAGATGTGGCTTTTAAAACCTCAGGATCATGGGGCGCCTGGGTGGCTCAGTCGGTTAAGCCTCCGGCTTCGGCTCAGGTCAGATCTCACGTTCGTGGGTTTGAGCCCCGC